>PVKV010043218.1:0-10209 GCA_004027835.1 Alouatta palliata | reverse complement strand
TGCTATTGTAAACTGTGCTGCAATGAACATTCGTGTGCATGTGTCCTTATAGTAGAATGATTTATAATCCTTTGGATATATACCCAGTAATGGGATTGCTGGGTCAAATGGAATTTCTATTTCTAGGTCCTTGAGGAATCGCCACACTGTCTTCCACAATGGTTGAACTAATTTACACTCCCACCAACAGTGTAAGAATTTTAAAGCTTTTAGCTTATATTCTAATGGTCATCAGTTTTATGTATATCAAAGAAAATTTCTGATTGTGTAGCAAATGAGACACAATATTGTCAACAATTTCTGTGCAGTGACTGACTATATACTAAGATCGTCAGTGGCAGCTTTAATATATTTTGCCTAATTAAGACAAGTATGTTGCTTCTTTGCAGATCTTGCTAATAGAAAATTTATTGATGCTGCATCAGAAATCCATGCCAAAGGCAGTCTGTGCAGTAACTTGGAAAGTTCAAGAATATATCTACAAGCTTTGACTTTGTGACCAAGCAATAGTGCCTTGCCCCGTGAAAAGAGAATAGTCTCCAAGCTATGCTTCTCTGCAATAAACAAATTGCTCCCTGACTAGAGTTAGGATTGTGCTCAGTGAGAATTCTAAAAGTCATTCAAAATGTGTTATATTCTTTGTCACATTGAGGCTCTCTGATTGCATCAGTGTCACTGACCACTTCCTCCTTTACATCTTTCAGTCAAGGACATCACCCTTCATTGGATATTAGTAAGCAGTTGAGGTTATACAATTTTTATTACTTCGAGTTTTCATTTGAATTAGTCATATCTCCACAGCCATTTTGTGTGTGTCTTAAGAGACTGCCAGCCTTTAATTGATACTCGCAGTAAAAGTTTTATCTTAAATTTATATATCTCTTCCCCATCATAAAACATGCAACTGCTTGTGCATTTGTGGGCACCATAAAGTACCTGCCTGTTCATGGGAGTGTAAAAATTGCTTAATGAAGGCTATCCTTCCTACTTTTTATAAGGCTTTGCATTTTTCAGGCAATTTTTACAAGGTAGTGCAATACATCAATGTGCTCTTTTCTTTTCTTTTCTTTTCAGACAGAGTCTTGCTCTGTTGTCCAGGCTGGAGTGCAGTGGCATCATCTCAGCTCACTACCAACCTCTGCCTCCTGGGCTCAAGCAATTCTCATTCCTCAGCCTCCCGAGTAGCTGGGATTATAGGCACAAGCTACCATACCTGGCTAATTTTTGTATTTTTAGTAGAGATGAGGTTTTACCATGTTGGCCAGGCTGGTCTAGAACTCTTAGCCTCAAATAATCCACCTGCCTCAGCCTACCGAAGTGCTGGGATTAACAGCATGGGCCACTGTGCCCAGCCAGTTTTCCTGTTTTAGCAGAAATCAAATGACAGTAGCTTAAACAAGATAAAAAAATTTATTTGGGGTTTACATGCTTCTAATTAAAAAGCTAAGCTCATTGATTGTTCAGGCTAATTCTTCTCAATCAGGACACCTAGACACCCAGATTTCTTCTCTCTTATTGCTCTGTCCTTTTTGAGGGTATTCTCCTTGACCACACGGGTGAATCTGGCTCACTAGCATCCCATCAGCATTCCAGACCAAGAGGAGAGAGAAAATAAAAGTAAAGGACACATTTCTTCCATTCAAGGATGTGGTCTAGAAACTGAACACATCCTTTGGTCAAAATTCAATCACAACACCATACCTAACTATAAGGAAGACTTACAAATGTTGCCTTAACCTGAGAAGCCATGTTCCCAGCTAAAATTGGGGGTTTTGTTACCAAAAGAAAGTAAGCAGAGAGGTTATTAGGGATCAATTAGAGGTCTGTGCCACAACAGGATTGCCTGCAACTTAAACATAGCACATAAATATTAGTCTTCTGATTTCAGGTACCCCTGTTTAACAATACTCGAAGAGGCTCCTTTATTCAAAGGCTTTATAAAGGTCAGAAAATGATGAATTGAAAAGGAAGGAACACCACATAATCAACTATATAAAATTTATAAAAACAATTAACCCTAGGAAAAGTTTGCAACAATTTACTGATAACATATGGGTCTAATTATTGTGTTGTCCAGATGTTAACTATCAATTTCTCCACACAAACTTATCATGGAGACAGGAAAGGGTAAGAGAAATCTACCTGTCCTTGCTTCTTGTTCATCCTTCAGGTTTTCTTAGTTCAATTCATCCCTATGTTGTAGTGATGCAGCCTCCCTTTTCCATGAGGTTTCTACATTATTAACTCAAATCAGATTTTTTACTTCCTTAAATTAAGGCTGATATATAATTAAAGATAATTTCACTTAATTTGTTTTAATTACTGAAAATCCATGTTTTGGAATGTGGAATATTTATCAATGGCATGCTTGCTTATGTTTATCATTATTTTTGTTTCCAGTACCAAACAAAGATATGAATACAAATTTAAGGATGTTCAAAAATAAAGTTATCTTCCTTACATACTACACTGGTTGTTATAGAACGTTCTGTCTGCACTCTTTCAGACAAATACATTTCTGGCAACTTTGGAAATCTGAAACATCTCCCGGCTTGGGAGATGTTTCCCTGCTACTTTGAAATCATTTTAACTGATATTTCTTGTGTCTCAGCAACAAGGTAGAGAAAATATTTCATTTGCCATTTAACATGTTTTGATAACTAACATGTTCTATTCTGAGAGAATTCATTTCAAAAGTGTAATGGTTTTAGAGGAAAACACCCAAACACATACATTATACACCACAGCATTGCCACAGTGTAAATGAAAGACAGAATGATAGACATATTTAGAAAATTTGAGAAAAATAACATTTATTCTGTGTTTTTTGAATTTCTGAGAAGGCTTTTTGAAGAAAATTGGAAGGCAAAATAAGTATTTTGAGTTTCTTCATTGTAAATAGCCACTTAATAAGATATATACGCAAGGATTCCATCCTGGGAAGATTTTGGTAATTATCTTCCATCCTTCTAGACATCCTATTAGATACCTCTGAGACTTTTAGATCACTCTTGGAAAATATGTAATCTCCCTTCAAAAGAAAACAGCAAATCAAGAAGCATCATAAGAAACAACACAGTTGGTCGCATTTTTAAAAGTCAAAAGGCTCTTAACTATTTAATATAGTAAAAACAATGGCAAGAACCTGTACCAGAACTGCAAGTTGTCCATAGAAATACTGAATAGACTAATACAGTTAGGATTAAATTCTTCATGAGGTCCCTCTGCCTGAGTGGTTAGCAAGTATCAGATGCAGAAACATGCTCATGTGAAACATCATTTAGATTACATCTCATCATGTCATTGTGTGTTCTGCCCCCTCAAAAACCAAGGTGTTCTGGCATGCTCCGTTACTCTTTCTCAGACAACAACACTGTAATATTTAATCCATTTTCTGTTTACTATAACCACTGATTATCTTCTCCAGATTTAGAAAAACATCTGTGGTACCATTTTTGACAAACAAGATTAAAATCCCTAGAGGTCTTTATCATTTTCACTGACTTCTGTACCCTTAAAATGGCTTGTCACATCAACCAAAACTCCCTGCCATTTGTTGAACCTTTGAGTACTATTTCATTGTTCCAATTATTTTTAAATGAGAATGTTCTCACACACTTTCATGCTTCATATTCGTTGCCACATATTTCTTTATAAAGTTGATAAACAATCTTGAACTCCAAATTAAGCCCTACATGTCACACAACTGCAGCTGTAAGCTGCAGCATTAAAATATGGGCTGAGAGTCAACATCAGAACAAACAAGGTCATCAGCAAATAACTGCTAAGATTAGGTTCATTTTTGTCACTTGCTAATTGCTATATCTGTCGAGTTAGTGGGAAAATCCAATATGCTGTTTTTAGATAGCTTATAGCCAATGCAGTATTGTAGCTAGTGTTAACACTTTGGCTCCTGCTGCTTTCAACAGGAAGTTAATGCCAATTTATCCATTCCTTCTGCATGTATTGAGCACCTATTATTTATTTGTCAGGCATTGCTCTATGCAATAAGGCTAAAGGTGTGAGTAGACCACAATCTCTGTAAAGGTTTTATAGTCCACTTCGGGACCACTTAGTAACATACAGAGTTTTGGATGAATAGAAATATATTTATAAATATTAAGCCTTAAAAAGAGAAGGTAATATGTAATCATTTTAGTCTGCTATTGGTCATCTATAATATTTTAAAAATCTGCCAAAGAGGTAACCAAAGAAGTTTCCATTGTATATTATTTGTAACATAAAGGAATTAAAAATAAAATAAATAAAGTGTTTATGCATGAAAAAATAACAACAGTGGGCATGCTAGATATCTGACTTCCATCCCAAGAGTAATTTCCTTCATCTTTCTCAAAATGGATCATATTGTAGAATCTTTCTGAGTTCCGACATTCACTGAAGAGCTGGAAAGAGAGAAAAAATGTTTTTCATAAGCTCTGCAATACATGCCTATATAAAGTATGTAAAGGGCCCACTTATACCCTCCAAAAAGAGTTTCCTTTCCACTTCCCATTATAGGCCACTATTATAAAAGCTTTGATTTACATAATAAAACAGCAGAAATCAGATTACATTAAAGCTGACACAAACAATATGCCACATATAATGAACTTAGTGACACTTAAGCAACATTTGATTCAACAAATTTTCATTTGTCTAGTCTTCTGGTGCTTGTTTAATGAGATATTTGAATTATAAATTAGAAAGAACATATAATTATTCTTTCACTCCTAATTTCCATGTAGGTCTTTTCTAACCTCGAAAATATAGTACTTTGTTCCCTCTGGACATCTCTGAGGAGATACTCTGTGAAATAAAAAATACCTTCTGTCTAGACATATGTTCCATATAATCATATACTAGTAAAAAAGACAAAAAAAATACCTTTTCTTAGAGTGTGCGAGGCACAGGTAGTATGATCCCCTTTATTAAATATCCACTGGGAAGCTCCAAAGGACCTCAGTAGATAAGCACTATTTATCAGAGGGCTTGCTGTTTGCCAGCATTGCTGCGGAAGTAGAGCTCTGGCTATGATTGAGCTTCCATATGGAAAGTGTCATAAAGGAGAATGGGCAATTCGAATGAAACCAGGTCTCCACTCAGAGTAGCAATTTACTGCTGCTGCTCTATCGATGACTGAACCTAAAATACAGGACATAATCTTTAAACCACAGAATTGTGAGAAAAAAATTATTTAAATGAGATCAAGCACCTACTCTAAATTGTGATTATCCAATGGATCGATCTTTTAAAGATGTGCCTGAATACCTATCTTAAAATGTAAGACAAATGGGTTGATACTCAAAATACGTAATACTCTGCTCTTAAGCAAATATTTGATATTTTAAGATTATGACATATTGAACCTCAAACTTTACTTAACTCATTTACTTAATCCCATCTATGCATATATTTTGCTTTTTCTATCATAATCTCAATGCAGTAGATTGAGAAAATATCATCTTTGTTTCAGTACCAAAGGCATAATAATGCCTTCCAACTTTTTTGTTACCTCTAGAGATGATGAGATGTCAAGGAAGAAGAATATGCCAAGTGAAGGAGGCTATGGTTTCACCTAGTCTTTTCTCTATCATATAATTATTACTTATATTAATTATCAAGAAAGTCTACTTCAAATTCAGTTTTTGGGAGGATTCATTCTAAGAGAAGGGAAAGAAGAAACCATTTCCACAGACATAAATACAGGCAATTATCTCATCCTGTGGATTTTCTTCCTCTTACGTTTCTTGATTCAATTCTTGTTTTCCATTGTCACCTTTTAGGCTGCAATAATTAGACCCTTTATCATAATAAGTAGGCCTACAAACTTACCTTTTCTAAATCTTTTTAAATCTTCTCTCCTCACCCTCCTGCCTCCATGCTCACAAAACCTCCACTGTATGTTTCTTTTAAAACTTATTATTTACTTTTAAATAAACCAATGGCTTTCCATCAGTTATCATTTTAAATAAAATCTCTTCCAAGTGGCTTTAAAGTTCTTCAGAAAATACTCAGCCATATCATTCACTGAACCCTACAGCTTTCCAAACCAAAATTGGTTTGCAAATATTAGATTATTTTCCCATCATTGTTTTATTTATTCTCTTTCTGCTTCCTGAAATGTCTGCATGTAATGCCAATTGCACTTACAAATCTCAACTACCAAACACCTTATTTTGCATTTTCTGATTGAAATTGGCCAACTTGATGTTATCTTTTACTATGTGAAGTTTTCTAACATTTCTGTAGCTTTAATGACTATGACTTTTGGCTTTTGTCCAATGATGTTACATATTTATTGAGAATGATTTACATATCTTACTTTTGTACAATACTGGAAATATGTGTAGTATTTGCTCAGTGAATCATTACATTGTTTATTGGTTTTATTGAGAAGGTAGTCTCATTATTAGAATATTAAAAATAGATCATTTTTCTTATCTGCCTGATTTTTAAAAATCAGTCTGTTTCTTGATTGTAGGCTAAGTAAAATTGTGTAATGAGCCTTCCACACATAAGCATGCTGCTGCAGGTAGTAGAGGAGGAGGATATAAATATACATGGCATATTTACTACTCTCTAGAAGAAAGTAATTATTTTTGTTCTGTACAGCACTTCTTCATTAGGCTATGAGCTCTGGAAGGGTAGCAAATCATGCCCACAGCTGTTTCCCAAGCACCCAGCACAGCGCCAGGCCCACTGGTTTTACTTTGACCATTGCTGAGAAATAAATGTCTATTTCTAACCTGTAGCAATGGTGACTCTCTTTACCTGTTAAAATGCAAGCATCAGGTATGCATATAAGAGGTAAAATTCATTCAGTTTGAAAAATAAAGGTCTTATAATCTGGGAATCAAAGATCGAATCAAATATTTATCACATCACTTTTTTCTAACATCACAATTTCTAAAGTTATTGCTATTGTAATCAAACAAGGAATTCCCTATGAAAACAAGAAACATGTATGACTAGAAATAAGTCCTCAATGAGTTTTAGTCATAACATTTCTAATTACGGTAGACATCTGCTTTCAATTTACTGAATTATTAAGACTGTGTTGCAAGCACATTTATTTAACAGAATGTTTTATTAGAAACTAGTCATGAGGTACTAGGCAGTTGTCATGTATCAGACAGACAAAATTAGGAAGCCATGGGTGAGTTCTGTGTGTCTCTCCAGGCATGGAAAATTGCTGAAAGTTAAGCTAAAGAAGATTCCGTAGATTCAGACCAACTGGCTGGGTCCAGAGTCCAGTATTCTGGAATGGGTGGTAGGCAAGTACTGACTTTGGAATTCAGGCTTGGGCTTCGGTGCTGTGACTGGAAGGATGAGGAAACAGATTTGTGCAGCAAGAAACAGAATCAATTCAGGCATCCGAGCAACAGGGCAAAATTGCAGCAGTAGCTCTGGAATTTGAGAAAAGAAGTTTTTGTTCCAGTCTTCTCTGCACTGCCTTAAAGTCTAAGTACCTCAGATCCCTGTGTGCATGATGGGTGGAAGAGCTGGACAGTAGCCAGGTTGTCTGCACACAGAAGCACTTCAAAGTCCACAGTGACTTCTGGGGTCCAAAATTAGAAAGCAGACAATTGAGTCACTGTTTCCCTTCTCCTTATCAAGAGTTTTAAAACATTGACAATTCTACCTTCAACATCATATTTTATCCCCATCATTGGATTTCAATTCCAGTGCTTTCCTGATGAGATATTGTTTTCAATTTCCCTTTAAACTAAAACCTAACCCTTTGCTTTTAGGCACAAAGAACTGAAAATTATTAATTAGCATTTTTATAGCAGATACCTCTGAGCAAGGATTTAGTCTTCCTCTCAGCTGTTGGCTCAGCATGCATTTGGCTGAGATGATGGAGAGAGATCACATATGCATCTTCACTCCAGGTATGGTAGTAGATGTCTATCCAAAGGGCAGGCTGACTTCAGAGGTTGTAAACACAAGCCACATGTGCGGAACTAACCAAACAACAGCTCTAAAACACCTGTGTGCTAAGATTATTATTTCCTCTCTCTAAAGCTAAGAAAGGTCAAAAAAAGAAAAAGGAAACAGACAATGAGGTCTAGTCTTATTCTTTTTGTACTTTAAATTCAACTTAATAGACCACCATGCTAGTGATATCAAGATATCTCAAAAGTAGGTGAATTATGAAGACCAATGGCCACAGGCGTAGAGAGCAAGGTATAGAGATGAATGAGTAAAATCTATGCAGCCCCTATGAGGCTATGCTCAGAATGCATGGGCCAATAATAATTGATCAGTAGATTTATGTTTTTCTGTGGAATAAAGTATATACAGCATAATCTTGCAAGGCTATGAATTATTGACAATATTAACATTTCACCATATCACTATTTGTACTTATAATCAATCCACGTGGAAAATGATGTGTACTATCCATGCAATATGTAGTAAAGAAATCATTTCTAATAATGAAAATAGCATTAGGCTAATTCAAGAGACAAAAACCACACTACATCAGCCACCTCTACATACAGATTATATCCCTCGCATTGGAAATTTTTTGAGTGATTTGCAACCTACATTTCAAAATCTTTGAAGAAAAGAATGCTCAGTATTTGTTTGCAGGCCTGTCATTACAAGAATAATTATTGTTTTAAGAATGTGCACATCTCTGCTGCAGTGAAGGGTTCACTTAATTAAAGCCTTAATTTCTTGTGTTAAGGTTTTAAAAATAATTATTCACTCCATGTGCATATTTCTTGCCTTCTCCTCACTCATGTATCGAATCATAGATATTACTTGGGAAACGTATAGGATAAATCTGATGCTTTTGAATATATTCCTGGAGTATTTTTATTTCTTTGGGTATAATCCCTAGGCCACCAGTTTTTATTTGTTAAAGCAACAATATCACATGATTCATCTTCTACCAGAACAATAATTTCTAACGAATAAGCTCTGTTGTCCTTCATCCCGTAATTAAACTTGTAACAGCTGTTGAATGTATGCTGTATTTATACATCAGTGGGAGAGGGAAGGATGAGCTATAGAGGTAATTGCATATAGCCATATTCCTGAATTGTTAACATATAGAGCACAAGTACATAATGTTCTTTAGCTTTCTGGAGTGGAGTCAGATGCTGTAGCAGAACACATCTGCCCTAAGCTATTGGGTTACTCTAAACTATTGCTAAGCAATTGGGATACAAAACAAGGAAACTTGCACATATCTCTGTGAAAACTAATACAATATATGTATCATGCAAGCTTAACCATTTAATATTTTCAAACTGCATCTTTTTATCCTGTGGGCTAGGAAAACAAGTCAATCTATTTAGGATTTTTGAGCCCTTGTCAAGAACTATCAAGGGTCTAAGATTTTACCATATTTGCAAAGTAACTTGTTTCATGGATACAGGCAGAAATTTATGGGCAATGGCAAAAGTCATAAGATTCCTGGGTCAGAAACAAAGAACTTTATTATCTACGGCACAGAAAGCAGCAGAAGCTTCATATTTGCATCAGTTTTTCTTGCTTTCTCATTCCTGTGTTATGCAGAATCGTCTGGGTAGAATTATGCAGTGGGTTCGCATCACAGTGGAAAATATCAGGTTTTTTAGGAAATCCTAATATATTCATGAGTCGTGAGAAAACTGCCCCAACATTTTCTCTGAAGAAATACATTCTCTTTAGTTCTTTAATATCCTGATAAGGAGACAAATCTGCTTTCTACCTGGAGACAAACACTATCTCTATCTTTCAAGGTTAATTGCTTTACAAACATCCTCAAAAAAATATTCTGGAACAAAAACTGATACAAGACATGCAGACTTGTGAGAGACCTGTGAAAAATTGTCTCCCATCAGTCTTTTTGGTGTGAAAGTTTTTGTTCTAAGAACTCTGGGAGATACATCTGTGATTTTCCAATGTGAAAGAGGATTTACCCTGTTACAGTTGGCGTAAAATATAGGTATAAAGATGACATGTGGCACATATACATCATGGAATATTATGCAGCCATCAAAAACGATGAGTTCACGTCCTTTGTAGGGACATGGATGAACCTGGAAACCATCATTCTCAGCAAACTGACGCAAGAACAGAAAATCAAACACTGCATATTCTCACTCATAGGCGGGTGTTGAACAATGCGAACACATGGACACAGGGAGGGGAGCATCTCACACTGGGGTCTATGGGGGGAAAAAGGGGAGGGACAGCGGGGGGTGGGGAGTTGGG
>PVKV010043217.1:0-10217 GCA_004027835.1 Alouatta palliata | reverse complement strand
GCTTGAACCCAGGATGCGGAGGTTGCAGTGAGCCGAGATCATGCCATTGCACTACAGCCTGGCGACAGAGTAAAACTCTCCAAAAAAAAAAAAAAAAAAAATGGAGCCTTGGTTTCTGTCAGCCAGACTGTAGTGTGCTTGAACAATCACAGTTTGCTGCAATCTCAAACTTCTAAGCTTAAGTGATCCTCCCACTTCAGCCTCCCAAGTAGCCGCGACTGTTGGCACACACCACTATGCCCAGCTAATTTAATTTTTAGTAGAAAAAGATCTTTCTGTGTCACCCATACTAGTATTAAACTACTGCACTCAAGTAATCCTTATTTTTTATAAAGATAGGGTCTTACTGTGTTGCCCAAGCTGGTCTGAAACTGCTGGCCTCAAGCTGTCTCCCACTCTGGCCTCCCAAAACACTGGGACTACAGGCGTGAGCCACTGCACCTGACCTGCATCTACTCTGATGGTAGTTTTGAGTATAGAATTTAGAGTATAACTCTAAAACTCTAAATATGTTTTTTTGTTTTATTTTCCAAGTTCTGTATTTTTAGAGCTAAAATATATTTTATATATAGGTTATTGAAACAAGGCCTTTTTTGACAAATATAACAGAGAAAGGTGGAGAAAAATAAGATGAGTAGAATGTCAAAGAGAAAGCAGAAATCAGAAAACCTGGTATCTACCAGTGACCTTACATCTAACTCCTTTTTATTTTTAATTCTTATTTTTTACCATGCCTCCAAGACAAGTTCAACTTACTCCTTTATGGAGCCAGAAACTCAAGCTAGATAGGTTTAGGGGCTTGTTGTGGGCTGTACAGTTAGCTATGGGGGAACAGCACCAGAACAGAGTCTCAGTTCATTGTGCTTCCCACTAGGATGACACTCCAAAGATGATAGCCCTGCTCCTGCTTCAGATGGCAGGTCACAAGTAAGTACTCCCAGGCCTGGCAAAATGGCTCACGCCTCTAATCACAGCGCTTTGGGAGGCTGGGGTGGGCAGATTGCTTGAGCCCAAGAATTCAAGACCAGTCTGAGCAACACAGCAATATCCCATCTCTACAAAAAAATACAAAAAACTAGCCAAATGTGATGGTACGTGCCTGTAGGCCCCGCTACTCAGGAGACTGAGGTGGGAGGATCCATTGAGCCTGGAAAGTCAAAGTTGTAGTGAGCTGAGATCATGCCATTGCACTACATCCTGGGCGGCAGAACAACACCCTGTCTCCAAAATTATTTTTTAAATAAAATAAAAACTCCCCCTGCCACTTCCACTTTCCTCTCAGTTTATGGTGTTTGGTCTGAGTCAGAGGACTTTTCAGCAAAAGGGTCAGATGCTAGTCATTTAGGGAAACAGAGTTTCTGATCTCTGGTTTCTCTCTGACGTCCTATTCCTCCTCTTTTCCTCACAATACCATTTCTTGCGTAAATTGTGAAAGCTACAAAGTAGTTCCTTTTCCTTTCCTAAAATCTGATTGATAAACGAGATTACCAGCTAGGCGTGGTGGCTCACACCTGTAATCCCAGCACTTTGGGAGGCCGAGGCAGGTGGATCACGAGGTCAAGAGATCGAGACCATCCTGGCCAACATGGTGAAACCCTGTCTCTACTAAAAATTAAAAAATTGGCTGGGCGTGGTGGCGTGTAATATAATCCCAGCTACTCAGGAGGCTGAGGCAGGAGAATAGCTTGAATTCAGGAGGCAGAGGGTGCAGTGAGCCAAGATTGCACCACTACACTCCAGCCTGGGTGACAAAGCAAGACTTTGTCTTAAAAAAAAAAAAAAAGAGAGAGATAATATCTACCTGTGTCTAGCCAGGCTTTGGTTGGCTTTCTTTCTAAAAAAGAAAACAAAAAACCACTTGAGGCCAGTTACAGTTACTCACACCTGTAATCCCAAGACTTTGGGAGACCGAGGTGGGTGGATCGCCTGAAGTCAGGAGTTTGAGACAAGCCTGGCCGAGATGGCGAAACCCCATCTCTACTAAAAATACAAAAATTAGCCGGGCGTGGTGGCACCTGCCTGTAATCCCAGCTACTCGGGAGGCTGGGGCAGGAGAATTGCTTGAACCCGGGAGGAAGAGGGTGCCATTAGCCGAGATCACTCCACGGCACTCCAGTCTGGGTGACGGAGCAAGATTAGGTCCCCAAAAAAACAAAAAATGAAAACCACTTGACTCATATTACAAATAATTCTCTAATTAGCTGTCTTCTCTGTGTTTCATATATTTGAACCTTCAAGTCAGATCTATAAATTCTCTTATGTTTTATGGGAGAAAAAATACAACTTTGTTGAGAGATTATTTATTCATTATTAGACAGCTGTCTATAACTGTTGTTTGGTAATAATGTTTGTTAACTGATTAAAAAAGAAGGGTCAACATAATATAGCATGAGGCAGCAGCCAGAAACATAGTGGTAGAATGATTTCAGTTTGATGAAATGCTGTCTTTTTTGGTTTCAGGTTCCAAAAGTCACCTACACTGAATTCTGTCAAGGTCGGACGATGAGATGGGCCTTAGCTTGGAGTTTTTATGATGATGTAACAGTACCAGTAAGTACAGACTTTGCTTCGGCTTCACCACCTGCCAGCACATGGTGGGTTTTGGTCAATCATAAGTGACCTAAATCTGTATTGTCCTATGTAACTGGAATTTGCCCCAAATGCTTATGTCAAAATGGAAAAGGGTTGTAACCAAGACCCCTTCCTGGAAAGCTGACTGTGGAGACCATGGGGCCTTCCTCGGTGGCTTTGTACAGTGTATAGTGATTTTGGCTCAGCAGACAGAAATGTATCTTTTAGAAATTAAAATTTTGGCCAGGCACAGTGGCTGATTCCTGTAATCCCAGCACTTTGGGAGGCTGAGCTGGGCGGATAACCTGAGGCCAGGAGTTCGAGACCAGCCTGGCCAACGTGGTATAACCACGTCTCTACTAAAAATACAAAAATTAGCTGGGCGTGGTAATGCATGCCTGTAATCCCAGCTACTAGGGAGACTGAAGCATGAGAATTGCCTGAGCCCAGGAGACAGGTTGCAGTGAGCTGAGATTGTGCCACTGTACTCTAGCCTGGGCCACAGAGCAAGGCTCTGTCTCAAAAAAATTAAAAATAAAATAAATACAAATTAAAAAAACAACAAGAATTCAGGCAACATAAGCTGTAGAAACACTTTGCAGGTAGAATTACGCTGGTGGACATGCCTCAAGAATTGAAAGCGATGTCAGTTTCTTTTGTTTTACCACTGCTGCCTTCCTAGAATAGCTGCCTTCTGGGGCTCCGGAGAATTGAGAGGTTGACTTTTTGGATTGCAGGCTTTTGATGTGTAACACTTGGGGATCATTCTAATGAAGGGTTCTATCTCGGCTTTCGGATTAGCACTAGAATATTAACCATTTGAAGCTGGGTGATAGATCATTATCGCTTTCTATTTTGTGTATGCTAGAACATTTTCTGGAATAAAAAGTTTAAAGAAATGATATGTGGTCAGGCCTGGTGGCTTACACACGTAATCTCAGCACTTTGGGAGGCCAAGGCGGGCTGATCACTTGAACTCATGAGTTCGAGACCAGCCTGGGCAACATGGTGAAACCCCATCTCTATAAAAAATACAAAAAATGTTGTATTTTGATAGTGCATGCCTGTAGTCCCAGCTGCTCAGGAGACAGGTGAGAGGATCACTTGAGCCTGGGAGGTGGAGGCTGCAGTGAGCCATGACCATGTCACTGCACTTTCAGCACTTTAGCATGGGGCAACAGAGTAAGACCCTGTCTCAAAAAAAGAAAGAAATGATTTGTTCACAGGAGTCTCTTTGTCCTCGGTACTGCCATAGTAAAGGAAAAATGCCTCTGAGCTGGCCACACTGAATGATTTTCCGGGCAGTGCTCAGAGGCAGTGTCAGAATAGCATCTGTCGGTTCTCGCCTTTCGCTCCCAGGTGTGTTGGCTTCTTGTTGCCTGGAGATTCCCCCCGGAAGTGTCTGCACACCCTGCTCAGCACGAGCTCGTCCCTTCTTAGGATGTGCGGGGACCTGGCGCCTGCTCCTCAGCCCCTGCAGCGGGCTTGTGCTGGGTGCTGTTCTCCCAAGCTCTTGGCTGCTGTTGATCTCTGAAGTCATCTTACACGTTGCTGTGTGTCTGAGGCTCTTTCCCTGCCCTTGTAGGGTAGAGGAGTAGAGACGCACAAGGCAACAGTTTGCAGGGACTGCCATGTTTCTGAAAACAGGAGCTCAGATTCGAGATTGAGCCTGTCCTACTCTGCAGCTAGAAGTGCTGCTGGGCTGAAGTCCGCTCCCCAGTGGTGCCTGAATGACCCTTTCCATGGAAGCCTAGACTCCTGCACAGGGCAGTATGGTATCTAGAGGTTTGTGTTTGAAGTAGTCTGTGGTTAAAAAGATGCTTCTGCTTTTTCGACATCCCCCTACCACCCAAAAGGATTATCCTTTCTGTCATTTTCTAGAATGCCAGGGCCCTCACAGCAAATGGTTAAGCTGTCAGTAATGCTCTGAGGTATCCCGTGCGGACACTAGCAGGTGCAGGAAGGAGGAACTGCACCTGTTTTCAGGCGCTTTCTGCTTCACCCGCTTCCCACATTTGTCAGCACTGCAGGTGGAAGGGCTGGTAGTGCACCCTGGCACTCTGTACCAGCTCTGACCGAGTCCCGCTGGCCCTCCTGGATGAGTCGCCATTTCAGATCCGTGCAGTAAAGGGCACTGCTTCTGTGTTAACAAAATCAGCTTATATTGAAAAGGAACCCCCTAAGCTTCCCTCTCCTCCTCCCCTCTGTTTTGGGATATCCTTCAGCCCCATTCATAGTTGTCAACCATCAAAGAATGCTGAGGACCTCAGATTTCTCCCATGCCAGAGTCTGCCTTCCTCCCTTCTGCTGTCCCCAGCCCCAGGCTGTTAATAATGCACTCCCAAGTGTTCCATTGCGCACTTAAACCGCTACAGGAAAAAACGGCAATTCCTGATTTGTAGTAACCCAGCAACAGCTTCTTAGCGCTGCTGCCCTTGATCAGCAGCTTTCCCTGGGGGTCGTCCCAGGGTACTCGCAAGGTTTTTATTTGGCTGTCTTCGTGGTTCTCTTCCCTCTTCCTAGACCACTTTCTCTACCCTCGTTTTTTGAGAAGCCCATCTGACTTTCCCCCTCTTGCTCCTGTTGGGGGTGAGGAAGGAGAAGGATGCTGCTTTAGACAAGGAATAGAGCTAGTTAAGCAGAAACATTGACCTATTTCCCCACCCCCACTCCCGCCATTTTAGGGTAAATGTGCAAGTTACTATGGCAACTTCTGTTTTCACTTATCTCAGGCCTACTGACTCGTTTCTGTTGGTGCCGAATGCTGAAAAATTCTGATTCACTGGTGATTCGCATGCCTACACTCAGCCCATTCCTGTTGTCTGGATTTATTTTAGCAACAAAAAGACAAGTCCTAATGTTGATAGAATTTTGTTTCATCATTTCAACTAATGATGACTGTAAGGAAGCATGTTGTACAAACTGTTCTTTGCAGAATTCTAACAAGCCACTTAGCCTCTTTGTTCCAGTTCTCCTCTAATTGCCCAAGGCATTATTTTAGCTTTGTTTTGGTTTTCTTTAAGGAAGTTTGACATTTGTTAAGAGAAAAAGGGGAAAAAGTGTAGCTCTAGTGACTCTTGGCGTGCATGGCTCAGGAACTCCGGGTTTAAAAAAGGATCCCTGTAATTCAAGACATTATCTTTCAGCCCGAGGCATTGCTGTCTAGGGAGTAATAACTAGTGGGCTTTATGGAGTGCAGATGGAGGAGAGGGGTCCAGTTAGGCAGCCTTGTGTGTGTTGGAGCTGGGTGCTCTGCCTTCTTCCTTCACCCTAGGTTTTAGTCTCGTCCACAGAGCTGCGGGATGATGCAGTGCAAGTGCCCTGGTGTGGGGCAGGCATCAGGCTGGTACTACTGGAGGCCTCCCTCTTATTTTAAAGAGCTCATCTGCTTTTATCAATTTTATGTATTGATTTATTTGTTGAAAGTGTCCTGCTGTTAAGAAATGGTTTGGGCTGGCAGTGGTGACTGATGCCTGTAATCCATACACTTTGGGAGGCTGAGGCAGGTGGATCACCAGGTCAGGAGTTCTAGATCAGATTGGCCAGCATGGTGAAATCCCATCTTTACTAAAAATACAAAAGTTAGTTGGGCGTGGTGGCGTGAGCCTGTAATCCCAGCTACTAGGGAGACTGAGGGGTGACAGGGTGAGACTCAGTCTCAAAATAAAAAAAAAGAAATAGTTTGAAAACCAGTACTGTACCAGGCTGTGCATTATGCTACAAAATTGATGTGATGGGGGCCGGGTGCGGTGGCTCACGCCTGTAATCCCAGCACTTTGGGACGCTGAGGTGGGCGGATCACGAGGTCAGGAATTTGAGACCATCCTGGCCAACATGACGAAACCCCATCTTTACTAAAGTACAAAAAATTAGCCGGGCATGGTGGCACGTGCCCATAGTCCCAGCTATTCAGGAGGCTGAGGGAAATCACTTGAACCCGGGAAGCGGAGGTTGCAGTGAGCTGAGATCACATCACTGCACTCCAGCCTGGGCGACAGAGCAAGACTGTATCTCAAAAAAAAAAAAAAAAAAAAAATCGATGTGCTGGTCAGGGGTCTGAGCTGTTGAGCAAAACCAAAGCTTAGGACTCTCAGTTACTTTTCTTATTAAGTGTGATCTTCATTGTGATGATAAACAAATAAAACATTGTTTTTTGTTCCTTAAAATGATCAGTTTTATAGGAAAGAAAAACACATGCAACTGCTGATGCAAAATTGCTTGTGAGTAAGTGCTGACATGAATAGTAGGGACGAGAGTGGTCAGGAGTTCAGCAAAGGACATGGCTCAGGCTGGGGCTAGTCAAGGGCGACCTTAGGAAGGAGGCATCGCCAGCGTCTGACTCGTAGGTAGGTGGGTGGTGCTCTGAGTATATGTCGAAATGTTTAAAGGAATGGTGTAGGACCGTATTGAAGGCAGCATTGTGAGTAGGAACTAGTAGATTTTAAGCACGGGATATAATATTTGTTGTTATTTGAATACTTCACATATATTATATTCTCATTTTATTTCAAGCTGACAGCAGTCGAGTGAAGTAGATGGTATTATTATCTCCACTTGATAGATGAGGAAACTGGAGGCTCCAGAAAGTCAGGTTGGAACCCAGATCAGTCTGATTTGACAGCCTGGGCACTTCACGTCACTGACACTTGGCCTGCCGTGGTCCTGCGTTTTTCCTGGCCTGGCCGGAACCTGCTCCTGTTGGCCCTCACATCTTGCTATGGACCATGGCAGCAGCCTCTCATCTAAGAGTGACTTGGATTCATCCTGTAGTCAGCACCCTGCTCACCCACCCCTGAGTGGCTCCTGCTCACAGGCTCATTGGGACTGCCAGATCTATCTTGACTTTCCCTTCCGCCCTAGTCACTCCCAGTGTTCCTGACTGTCCCGTCTCTACCCCATTTGCCTCCACAGCTTTCCCATGGTGCCAGGGTCAGGGCTGACGTCTTACAACCTTTGCTCACACCCCATTCCGATCCTTCCCTCTGACTTCCTCCAGGGCAGCCCAGCCCAGTTCCAACTTACTTGCGTAAAGCTCCCTCAGCCATTCAGCGCATAGAACATAGAAATCTCTCCTTTCCTCTGGACTCCACTGCATTTGTCTTTCAGTTATCTGTACTCTGCATAAACTTCCTTGTGGCATGCTTTACATTGGTATTTTGTTTAACTGAGGTACTGTGGATAACACCAAAACCCTCTTGCATGGATGTGGGAAAGGCCTTTCGTGAGCTGGTCCCTGTCTGGCTTTACATAGGACAGGGGACCTGACTTCACTGCGTTTCGGTTTTCTTATCTGTAAGGTGGGGAATAATGATAGCACCTACCACTTAGGGTTGTTTTGAGGATTAAATGTACTTAACATAGCGCCTGGTACGTAGTAAGCGCTCGGTGACATGTATCGTATTGTCATTTCCCGCCATTCCTTCCCACCTGCCCCTGTATTTGCTGCTCCAGTAATGTTGAGCTATGGCTCTCTAATCCCTCTGCCTGGAGATTGCTCCTCTGACCATTAACCCATGTATGCCAGAAGTTGCAAGTTTTTTTGTGAAAAATCAGACCTTGGCGATGACCTTGAGCGATAGGCTATAAATAACTCCACCAAGCTTATTTTTTTTTTTAATTTTGAGACTGGGTCTCACTGTGTTGCCAAGGCTGGAGGAGTATAGTGGCATGCTCACGGTGCACTGCAGCCTCAACTTCCCAGGCTCATGTTATCCTCCCTGCTCAGCCTCTCTGGTAGCTGGGTCTACAGGCATGTGCCACCATGCCTGGCTAATTTTTGTATTACTTTTATGGAGACAGGGTCTCCCTAGGTTGCCCAGGTTGGTCTTGAACTCCTGGGCTCAAGTGAGCCACCTGCCTTGGCTTCCCACAGTGCTGGAATTATAGACATGAGCCACTACGCCCAGCCTAAAATGCAAACTGATGTAATATTGAGTCACATTGACCTTCTGAGACCCTGTATTTATTTATTTTTTATTTTTTTGAGACGGAGTCTTGCTCTGTCACCTGGAATGCAGTGGCGCAATCTCGGCTCACTGCAACCTCCACCTCTGGGTTCACCCGATTCTTCCGCCTCAGCCTCCCAAGTAGCTGGGACCACAGGCACGTGCCACCACGCCCGGCTAATTTTTTTTGTATTTTTAGTAGAGACGGGGTTTCACCGTGTTAGCCAGGATGGTCTCGATCTCTTGACCTCGTGATCCGCCCGCCTCGGCCTCCCAAAGTGCTGGGATTACAGGCGTGAGCCACCGCACCCGGCTTGAGACCCTGTATTTATTACGTGCTCCATTTTTACTTCTACAAAATATGACAAATAATGTTATTTTTATACATCATAAAAACAGGTTAATTCAATATATTTTAAATGTAATTTTAAACTGTCTATTACCAAAAATGCAGAATCAAATACACTGCTCGATTCAGAGGCATTTTATTTTTTTGAGTCAACAGATACCTTAAAAGATGTTAAATCTCATTAGTTATTAGAGAAATGCAAATTAAAAACATAATGGCATCCTGGTTAGACCATCTAGTGTTGGCAATGATGCAGAGCAACCGCTGCTCCCCTCGCATGCTGCTGGGCGTAAACTGG
Source organism: Alouatta palliata (assembly GCA_004027835.1). Taxonomy (NCBI): domain Eukaryota; kingdom Metazoa; phylum Chordata; class Mammalia; order Primates; family Atelidae; genus Alouatta; species Alouatta palliata. The sequence goes on along the minus strand of PVKV010043217.1, from coordinate 1,054 downwards.
CACATTCAGGAGAGAGTATCTTTAGGAAGACTTGCGAGAGTGAAAGTTGCTCATACTCTATAACCCAGCAATTCCACTCTTAAGTTTATATCCAACAGAAATGTGTATTCACGCATGTCCCAAAATGTACAAGAATGTTCACAGCAACATTATTCATAATAGCCCTAAACTAGCACTTCCGGCGTGGCCATGGCGGCTAACGCTACTACCAACCCGTCGCAGCTGCTGCCATTAGAGCTTGCGGACAAACGTATTGGATCAAGAATTCACATTGTGATGAAAAGTGATAAGGAAATTTGAAATTACACCAGAAGAAAGAAGGATTACTAAATTAGATCAGATTTCGCTAAATGGAAATAATATAACAATGCTGGTTCCTGGAGGAGAGAAGTGTGAATGAGTTTCCTTAGCTTACACTAGATTCTGTTTTGTCTTACAATGACAAGAAAATGGAATATTTTTTTTTTGCCTTCTGTTTAAATCCTGTAAAGCTAAGTTTCCCGTTAAAGGGAAGTGCTTTGAAGATGTGTACTCATTTTTGTAAGTTAATCATGATTATCCTGGAAAAAGAAGAGTTTCTTCTTTGAAGATGAAAATAAAAGTGTTTTTGGTTAAAAAAAAAAAAAATAGCCCTAAACTAGAAACAACTCAGATGTCTCTAAATAGTAGAAAGGGTAAATAAGTTGTAGTATATTCAGAAGATGGAAACTACACAGTGATTCTGTTCCAGTGATTGAATGTACCTTCACAGCAATATAAATGAGTCCCATACCCATAATTTATATGAAAGGGCTGACCACAGTGGCTCACACCTGTAATCCTAGCACTTTGGGAGGCTAAGGCAGGTGGATGACCTGAGGTCAGGAGTTCGAGACCAACCTGGCCAACATAGTGAAACCCCGTCTCTACTAAAAGTACGAAAATTAGCTGGGCGTGATGGCATGCACCTGTAGTCCCAGCTACTCGGGAGGCTGAGGCAGGAGACGTGGAGGTTGCAGTGAGCCAAGATTGCACCATTGCACTCCAACCTGGATGACAAAGTGAGACTCCATCT
>PVKV010043216.1:0-10198 GCA_004027835.1 Alouatta palliata | reverse complement strand
GCGCACACACACACACACACACACACAACAAATAGCTGGTTGTCCTCCCTCTCTTTTCCTGTAGTAACAAATTCCTATAATTCCAACTGCCGTTACTGAGGGCAGCGGTGCTGTTTAGGGTAGCATAGTCTCAACAAGACAAACTTACTCCATGCATGAACGTTGTGGTCCTGATGATAAAATGAGGTATACATTTGACATTATTCTACATTCAGAATTATCTCTGCTTAAACAGTGTAAATGTGAAAATGGATTTCCACAAGATATGGAAATAGAAATAGAACTAAAGGCAAATTTAAAATAGAATACAATACTAGTACCTCATCTGTTTTCTTCTTTCTTTTCTTTTTTTTAATATTAGAGGATGGCAGATCCTAAATCCTAAATGCCTTGACTGAAGCAGTTCTTCTAACTTGTTACGGTATTACTTTTTTTTCTGGTAGTTGTTTAACTCAGTCCTTCCTCTAAGCATTAATTATCATGCTAGGGAAATTTTGCACCATATACTTATTATGAGTTTTATGTTTGATTTTATTTTTCTGCCCTTCCAAATGACACTTGCTCTGTGATAATTTTCTTATATGCAAACATTAAACACATTTCTTTAAAGAATGGAAGCCTTTTTCCTTTCCAAACACACATCTGAAGATCTACAACCCAAAATCAGGATATAGTTACCTGGGTAACCAAGATTCCACAGGCAAAGTAATACCTATCCTTTTGTCTTTATGTTCTTGAGTTTTCTGCCTGATCAATAGTTAATTACTTTTTTATCTTTTCTGGAACACAGGCATTCCCAATAGCCCAAATGTTTTATAATTCTTTCTCCATAGGTCAATCCATGTACTTTCTTTCCATTGAGTTAAATTGGTGTATGGGACGCAGGCTGAAGGCACACAATGATACAGCAGACTGAAAGCTTACATAATCAATCAACAGGCTATTGGGAAAGGTCAGTCATATTACAATTATTAAAAAGGAAAATTTCTTTTGGGATCAGAAATAAAGATCCTCAGTGAAGAATGAATGAAGCTGAAGTTTGCTCTTCTCTGTTTACACATTCCAGGGGGTGCATGACCTTCAGAAATTGTACTTTGCCTCAGATAATGCATTGAAATTTTGATTTCCTAGAATTGCAGTGAAGCTGTGCTGCTGATAGGGTCACACAGGTTCACCCGTGTACTTGGATTTATTAAAACCCAGTATTTCATGCATGTCTTTTCCTTCTTTTGATTACAAAAATTTTAAGAGGTAAAAAATAATTATTTAAAAATAAAGAAATTGCTGGGTTTTGTTCATAATCTTCAATTTCTGGTGTCATTAATTGAAAAAAATTCCAAATAGCTAAAAAGGTGCCCTGCAACATGGGCCCACAGTCAATCAATGACTCATCTCTATCTCCCTGAGATAAAGAAATGTTGGAGACTGAGGAGAGGGGACTGAGAAAGCTAAGAGCATGTTTCTCATTATTGTTCTTTGATGTTTACTTCAATCATAGGTTGCAAGATTGTATAACAAGCTTCATATGGTATAACTCTGTTTTATTTTCAACTACAATAGCTGACCTTAAATTAATTAAGAATACATAAGAATACTGTGGAGTGAAAGTCTGGAAGATCACTATGGTTGTGCAGACTAGCAATGCATATGTAAAACCGGAAGTGGATCTTGTTCGATGCCACCAATTCTCGCCAAATAGTTTATGGAAATGGGGCAGGATGATTAGGGACAATTTTAGCACACATATTCTGTAAAAACCAAGGTCAAATGGAAAGTACTTTTGTAATCACACTAACAGTAAGAGAGAAATCAATTTTCTAAACCTAGGTTTCTTCTTGTATAAATCAACTTATTGGATTTATTAGTTTTTCCTAAATGATAGAGTTTTATAAACAGCAGTAAAGGACAGTGATCCCAGAGAAAGAAAGAAAAATGAAGTAAACTTTATGATTGTCTCAGCTTACTGATTTCAGGGAGATTCCAGAATGTAGTACAGGAAAAGGAAACTTGGGTAAAGCCTAGTGGATTCATTAAGTTGAGACACAAAATTCAGTGAGACAAAAGTGCTTATAGTTCACAGAACAAAGTACCAGGGAAGAGAGAACTACACAAAGAGAAAACTCTGGTGATCTGCATAAAGTCCCTGTTGGGTATATCACAAAGTACTGATTAGCATATATGTCATATACATGAGGAAAACACTCAGGGCCAGAAGAAGAACCACCCCAAAGGATTAGGGGGAATCAGTACTTGGTGCTCACATTGAGCCGTTAATAACACCTGTTTCCCAGCCAGCCTGGAAAACATCAAAACGTATGGGGCACTGGGTAGAACAAAAGGATTCTGCTTTAGTATTGAGGGAAAAGGAGAACAGTAGTAACGCCTAGTGAATCAGTCTTGAAGGATCAAAGTCTTTCCAAGTAATTTAAAGGAAAGCTCAAGAATAGTTAAAGGAATATAAAAGCTCCAGTGTGCAAGAAGGTAAAATCCACAGAGTATTGCGTCAATCAAAAGTTATGGCACCATACAAACAGGAAATTACAACTTACAGTGGAGAGCAGAATTACCTCATTAAAACGGATCCAGAACTCACATTGATGTTATAAATAGTAGAAAGTGGCATTAAGATAATTAAAAAAACTGTTCCTGGTATGCTCAAAAAATTAAGTGGAAGCACAGAAGATATTTAAAAATGACTCAATTTGAACTTGCGAGGTGAAAACTAAAATTTATAAGTTGAAACATTTTCTGAAGGAGATCAATGGCTGATAAGACACTGTGGAAAAAGAAAAGATAATTGAGCCTGAAGACATAGCAATATAAACTTTTCAAAATGAAGTACAGAATAATTTTTTTAAAAAACCAAAAATTAAAAAAATTATCAGTGACGCCTGGGACAACTTCAAGCATCTGATATACATGTATGATTGAAATCACTGTGGGATTCCAAATAAAAATACAAAAATATTGGAGAAATAATGTTCAATTTTCCTCCCAATTTTATTGAAACTATAAGAAAACAGATTCAATAAGCTCAATAATACCCTAGGACAAGAAATATGAGAAAATCTATACCAATACACATTAAATAATAATATGCAAGACTAGTGTGTTAGTCTGTTCTACATAGGTATAAAGGAATACATTAGATTGTGTAATTCTTTTTTTCCGTTCTGTTGCTGGAGTGCAGTGGCATGACCTTGGCTCACTGCAGCCTCTACCTCCTGAGTTCAAGCAATTTCCCCGCCTCCTGAGTAGCTAGGACTACAGGCACACACCACCATGTCCGGCTAATTTTTGTATTTTTAGTAAAGATAGGATTTTACCATGTTGGCTAGGCTGGTCTTGAACTTCTGACCTCAGGCAATCTGCCAGTCTTGACCTCCCAATGTGCTGGGATTACAGGCACGAGCCACTGTGCCCAGCCTGAGTAATCCATAAAGAAAGGTGTATTTGCCACATGGTTCTGCAGGCTGTACAAGGATGGTGGCAGCATCTGCTCAGCTCCTGGTGAGGCTTCAGAAAGCTTACAGTCATGGCAGGAGGAAAAATGGGAGGTGACATACCACATAGTGAGAGCTAGCAAAAGAGAGAGGAGGAGGTGACAGGCTCTTTTAAACCAGATCTCACATAAGCTCATAGAGTGATAATTCAGTCTTTACTGTGAGAATGAGAAAGCACCAAGTCATTCATGAGGAATCCACTCCCATGACCCAAACACCACAAACTAGGCCCACCTTCAACATTAGAGGTCACATTTCAACAGGAGATTTGGAGAAGACAGAGCATGCAAACCATAACAACTCATTACAAAGAGAAAATCTTAAAAGCATCCAGAGGCAAAATGACACATTATTGGCATATGTTCAAGATAAGAACGACAGAAGATCTCTCATCAGAATAAAAAGTTATAAAATGGGAGGGTAATATTTTTAAAGTACTGGAAACAAAAAGAAAGAAAGAAGCAAACAAAAGCCTTTTATTAACTTTTAATTTTATACTAAAAAAAGATATGAAAAAATTAAGTCAAAAGAAAGACTTTTTCATATATTCAAAAGGTAAAAGAATAATTCAATCTCAGATGTGCACTACAAAAATTAGAAAAGAATTATTTTCCAGGCAGAAAGAAAAATGAGGCAATACAGCAATGTGGAACTGCAAAAAGGAATTATATACATTGGATTTGGTAACTACCTGATTAAATACACATAATTTTATTGTTATTTAAATATAGTTAAAATACAGCTTTAAAGACAAATAATGAAAACATAATGTGGAGTTTATGGTGTAAAGTTTATGGTATAGGTACAAGTAAAATATTTGAAAACAACAGAACAAAGTCAGGGAAGGGAGAAATAAAACTGTATTTTTGTATGTTTCTGATGCTATATCTGAAGTGATGGAGTATTATTGGAAGGTAGACTATAATGAGTCCAAATATTCACATTTATACTATATTTGAAAGCAACCATTAAAGTAATAAAACAAATAATTATAGGTAATAATCCAACAAAGGAGATAAATCATATCATAAAAACTACTGGATTAATCCAAGATGAGGTAAACAAAAAGGAAATAGAAAAAAGAACAGATTTGTCTACAGAAACAAAGAGTAAGAAGATAGAGTTCTGAATGAAAATATAAATAAATATTAAATGTAAATAGTCTAAAGATCTAGATTAAAAGATACAGATTGCCTTATCTGTATAATGAATATATTTATCATGGATAAATAAGCAAGACCTACAAGACATATTTAAAATATAATTACACAAATGGATTGAAAGTAAAATGATAGAAAATGACATGTTATCACTAACTGAAGAAAATTGACTGAGTGTGCTAATATCAGACAAATATTTCAGAAGAAAGAATATTAACAGGGATAAAGGAGTAAATTTTATAGAGATAAAAAGGTAAGTCATAAAGACATCACAACAATCCTAAAGATTATGCATTGTGATTTTGCTATTTTTGTTCTCTCCACAATATTGTTGAGACTGAATCCTCAGTGCAACTGTTTTGGGAGGTGTGGCCTTTGAGAGGTCGTTGAGCCACAGAATTAACAAATTGGATTAAGCATCCTCATATAAAAGGGCTTGACAGAGGTATTTCGCCCCTTTTGCAGTTCTGCCTTCTGTCATATGAGGTTACTTATTTCTTTCCTCCAAAGGATGTGGCATTTAAGGTGCCATGTTAGAAACAAAGACTAGATCCTCACTAGAAAACTAACCTGCTGGTGCCTTGATCTTGCACTTCCCAGCACCCAACACTGTGAGAAATAAATTCCTATTGTTTATCAATTACCCAATCTGTGGTATCCCATTATAGCAGCATAAAATGAACTAACATACACCTAATAACAGCTTCAAAATACACGAAAAAAAAAACTAATAAAATTGCAAGGATAGATAAATGTACAATTAATAATTGGAGATTTTAGTATCTATCAGAATTGATAGAACCAGTAATTGATAGCAGAAAGTCAACAAATAATTAGATGACTTAAATAAAATATTCAATAACTTAACCTAATTAAAATTTATGGAACTCTTCACCCAAAACACCAGTCTGCATATTTGTTTCAGGTACATGAGGAATATCTACTGGACCAGACCATATTTTGAACCATCAGTCAAATCCAAATAAATTAGAAAGATTTTAAGTTATGCAAAATATCCTATTTCACGGTGATGAAATTAAATTAGAAATCAATAACAAAAAGATCTCTTGAAACTCCCCCAAAATTTGAAAACAAAACAATATACTTGTAAATATCTATGTGTCAATGAAGAAAGAAAATAGAAATTAGAACATATTTGCTACTGGAGGAGAATGAAAATAAAATATAACAAAATTTGTGGGATGCCATTAAATCAGTAGTTGGGTGAAATTTCTGTTATTAAATGACTCTATTAAAAAATAAAAATTTTTCCAATGAAGACACTAGAAAATGAAGGATGAATTAAATGTGAAGTAAGTAGAGAAATGAAACAATAGAAATCAGAACAAAAAATCAATAAAATAGAAACTGGAAAAAATAAATTGCATGATATTTGAGAAAATCCATAATATTGATAAACTTACAGCCTATTTGATTAGGAAAAAAAGAGATAAGGTAAATGTTACTAATGTTAGGAATGCAGGAGCTGATAACACTCTCCATTCTACAAATATTAAAAAGAATAAGAGAATATTATGAAAAACTTTGTGACAATACATTCAACAATTTAGATGAAATGGATAAGATTCCTGAGAAATACCAACTACCAAATCTCATCTAAATATGAATAAGTAATCAGAAGAGTCCTGTATCTGCTAAATAAATTGAATTTGTAGTTGAAAATCTTCCCTCAAAGGCAACTCCAAGCATTAGATGACTTTACTGGACATTACTAAATTCTACCAAACAGTAAAGGAAGAAATAATACTAAATCTATAAAACTCTTCCTGAAAATAAAAGAGGGGGTCTATTTTGCAAGTCATTTTATGTGGCCAGTGTTATCCCGATATTAAAACAAGACAAAGATGTTAAAAGATTAAATATCAACATTTTTATAAATGTAGATTAAATATTCTAAACAAAATTTATCAAATGAAGCCTAAAATTATACAAATATATAAATATATTTGTATATATATATATAGCATTAGTTGGCAGAATAATGCCCCTCCCACCAAAGACGCCCATGTCTTAATTCCCAGAACTTGTGAATGTGTTATTTTACGTGGCAATAGGGACTTTGCATACATGATTGAATTAAGAGTATTGGTATAGAAAGAATACCCTGGGTTAGCCAGGTGGGTGACATTATAAAAGAGACAGAGTCAGGAGAACCAATATCAGACAAGGAGATGTGATTATAGAGCGACAGATGAGAAGAGAGGGAGAAAGAAAGAGAGAGAGAGAGAGGGAAAGACAGCTGAACTACGGGCTGGCTTCTTCAAGACACAGAGGAAAGAACATGATCCAAGGAATGCAGGCAGTCTCTAGAAGTTAGAAAAGGCAAGAAGACCTCCTGAAGAAATGCAGTCTTACTAACACACTGATTTTATAACTTCTGCCCTCCAAGATAAAAATAATATATTTGCAACACTGGTTTTTTTTTTTTTTTTTTTTTTTTTTTTTTTTTTTTTTTTTTTTTTTTTTTTTTTTTTTTTTTTTTTTTTTTTTTTTTTTTGCTATTTGTTACAGCAGCAATAGGAAACTAAAACAATGACTAAGTGAAGTTTACACCAGAATGTAAGAGTTTAAGATTTCAAAATTATCCAACATAATGTTCCATATTAACAAACTGAAAAAATAAACTATGTGATGACCTTTGTATATGTATAGTAAGCTTTGACAAACTCTGACATTTCTGCCTGATAAAATCTCTTAGTCAACAGGAATGTAAGAAAGCTTTTTCAATCTGATAAAGAACATTCATAAAAAATTTACAGGGGACATTATATTTATTGATGAATATCCACCTAAGATCAGGAACAAGCCAAGGTGACCTCTTTCACAACTTCTATTTAATATTTTATTAAAAGTTCTAATCAGTGCAATAAGTCAGGTAAAATAAATAAAAGCATGTAGGTTGGAAATAAAGATACAAAATTGTCTTTAGTCACAGTTTACACGATTGACTATGTGGAAAATTGGATGGAATTTATGAATAAAGGCACAAAGTTAGGCGAGTATAACAAGTTTGGAACATACAAGATAAACATACAAAATCAATCACTATATGCTTACAGTAAGCAGTTAGGAATAGAAATAAAAAATATCATATACAATGACATAAAATAGATGAAATGCTTGGGGATAAATGTCACAACGTATGTGCAAGACTTATACTCCAAAACTGAAACCACCTTTGCCAAAATTATAGCAGTGAGAAAATTATGATAAAGGGATCTAATCTAACCAACTCCCATCTTGCCTTTAGCCTCCAAATTCCCCTAGGTCATTCTTGGGCTTGGGCCAAAGTAACTTTTGGAGAAAGTCAGATTATAGTTTAAATGGTAATAGCCCTGGCCAAAACTAAACAACCTTTGTAAAACTAATGGAAGAGTTCCAGGTTAGGAGGATGGGAGGAACCTGGATTAAGCTAAGGTTTAGACATAAAAATTATCAGCCATTATTCCAGCGGTCACAAGATTTGCAACTTTCCAGATAGTAATTGCAGATCACATCACTATTGTAGAACCTAAGATTGGCCTTTTGAGATGTTGTTTCTTGCTTTTGCATTTCTGATGGCCAATGGTTTCACCCTCACACTCCAGCTAGTCCTGCGGCCCCATCTAGAAATGGACTCAGTGAAAAAGGACCATTTCCCACACCTCTATGATTGCAACCCCAACTAATCAGCAGGACTGTGTCTGCCATTCCCCTTCCCTTAGGCCTGTGTCTGCCAAGCTCTCCTTGAAAACTCTAGGCTCTGAATTCTTGAAGAGACTGATTTAAGTAATAACTTATCACTCATATGATGTGGCCTACCTCACGCCAACTGAACTATTTCTTTATTGCAATGCAATGCTTTCAGTTAATTGGTTTTGTCTGTGTGGTGGGAAGGAAGAAATGTTCCAAATCTATTTCAAAACATTGGTAAAATAAAGTTTTAAAAGTGTAATAAAAATTCAAACCTACACCTTGTTCTCTTGGGTCAGAACAATCAATATTATTACATCAATTCTCCCCAAATTGATCTAGGTATTTTTTTGCAATTCAAATCAAAATCATCACAGAATTTTTAGTAAAAAGACTGAGAGTAATCAAAATTTTAAAAAGGAGAGCAAACTTGGAGCTCTAGCGAACATCACATAATTTTGGTACTTATTATAAAGCTGCAGTAATGAAAGCAGCATTATATTGGTACAGTGATAAATACATGAACAAAATGATTCCTCCATAGACAATTGAATATTGAGGAAGGTACAAAGGCAATTCAGTGAAAAAAGGACAGTATTTTCAACAAGTGCTGCTGGAAAAATTGAATAATCATGTGCAAATCACTGAACTTTGAACTATAATTTCTACCATATTCAAATATTAGCTCAAGTTTAGTTAATATCTAGTAGAGGTTCTAGGATATACAAATTGAAGACATGCCAGGGAAGAGAGCTCTCTAATACTTGAGAGCTCCTGAGAATTGAATATGTGACCCCTCACATTAAAAAAAATAGCAAAACAACAAACTCTCTAAGAATCAAAGTTAGTAAAAATAAATGCATCCTAAGATTCCTTATTGTGAAATGTAGAACATCAATAAAAAGAGAATATACCATAGAAGAAGATATAGATAGAGTAACTCAGTGAGTCATGGATATATAGATGATGTCTCCTAAGCAATGATAGACTCCAGAAGAAAATAAAGTGATATTTTTGAAGTTCTAAAATAAATTATTATGAATCAAAAATTCTATATCAAACTGAACTATCTTTCAAGAGAGTCTGACATAAAAACATGTACAGATATACAAATTTATTGATATACTGATATACAAATTATAAAAGTATTAAGAAATCATTTACATAAATCAAAATAAAATTGGTCATGAAAGTAAAGTGAGGAATTCAAAAAACCATAGTGGAAACAGAAATCAGTACATATTTGATAAATTTAATTAATCATCAGCTGTTAAATTAAAAACAAATTTGTGTGTTTCTTCTAAATATGGTAGCACCAAATCTCTAACAACATGAAAGAGACAATGGGATTCTTGTGCAACAGATAAATCATATTAAGTTCTTTTTTTTTTTTTTTGATATGGAGTCTTGCTCTGTCACCCAGGCTAGAGTGCAGTAGTGCGATCTCAGCTTGCTGCAACTTCCGTCTCCTGGGTGTAAGCAATTCTTCTGCCTCAGCCTCCCGAGTAGCTGGGATGACAAGTGCCCGCCACTGTGCTCAGCTAATTTTTGCAAGTTTAGTAGAGATGGGGTTTCACCATCTTGACCAGGCTGGTCTCGAACTCCTGACCTTGTGATCCACCTGCCTCGCTCTCCCAAAGTGCTGGGATTATAGGCGTGAGCCACTGCGCCTGGCCATTTCTTATAATATTTAAAAAGAAAATAGAAATTCTAAATAATTTAGGTAGAAATTTAAATTAAAAATTTATACTGAAATTTTAAGAAAAGCATTAAAATAATGAAAACAACTATAGTTTTTTATAACAAAGATTTTGTTTGATTTTCAGGGAATATTAGGTTTAG
>PVKV010043215.1:0-10210 GCA_004027835.1 Alouatta palliata | reverse complement strand
CGTAGATTAGGTCTTTTCACATAGTCCCATATTTCTTGGAGACTTTGCTCATTCCTTTTTACCCTTTTTTCTCTAATCTTGTCTTCTCGTTTTATTTCGTTAAGTTGGTCTTCGACCTCTGAAATCCTTTCTTCTGCTTGATCAATTCGACTGTTAAAACTTGTGCATACTTCGCGAAGTTCTCGTATTGTGTTTTTCAACTCCATTAATTCACTTATATTCGTATCTAAATTGTCCATTCTCTTTAACATTTCGTCAAACCTTTTTTCAAGGTTCTTAGTTTCCTTGCATTGGGCTAGAACATATAGTTCACAGAAGTTTCTCATTATCCACCTTCTGAAGCCTGATTCTGTTGATTCCTCACATTCATTCTCGATCAGTCCTTGTTCAATTGGTGATGAGGAACTGCGGTCCTCTGTAGGAGGAAAGGCATTCTGATTTCGGGTGTTTTCAGCCTTTTTAACGCTGGTTTCCCATTTTTGTGGATTTAGCCACCTGTCGTCTGTGTAATTGCTGACTTTCAGATTGGGTCTCTGAGTGGACATCCAGCTTGGTGGTAAAGTTTTTTCTGTTTCTTAGTTTTCCTTTGGCGGACGCCCCTCCCCCACAGAGCTGGACCTTCCCGGGTTCAGCTGTACTTGCTGTGAAACTCTCAATCCTCAGCAGTTCCAATTGCTGTTTTTTTTTTTTTTTGTGTGGGGGGGCGGGACCAGCCTTCCCCTGCGGTGACTCACTACGCCGGCTAAAACAGCGGCGTTAAGATTCATGGCGCTTTTCTGCCCGGGAATCTCCCTGTCTGGTTCCCCACTTCAGTCCGCTTTTCAATCAGCTGAATGGGAGACTCTGCCTTCCCGGAGCTCCAAACGCCAACCAAAAGGGCACTCAGTCCCGTATACTCTGGACTGAGAACCCTGCGCCGGGGTGCCTGCAAAACGGCCGCGCTGGCCAAAAGAGTCACGCTGGTGACCCGTAGGGCTCCTCCAATGGGAATCTCTTGGTCCATGGGCAATAAAAATTCATCTGAAAATGTGGCGTCCACTCACTCTCTGTGCCTTCAGTGGGAGCTACAATCCTGAGCTGCTGCTAATTGGCCATCTTGGATCTCTCTCAGGCTATGACTTATAACTTGCAGCAGACTCATGCTGGCTTTTGATGAAGCAAGCTGCCATGTTGTAGAGTTTCACATGGCAAGGAACTGAGGACAGCCTTTGGCAAACAGCCAGCAAGTAACAGAGGACCTCAGTCCAATGGCCCACAAGGAACTGAATCCTGCCAACAACCACCTGTGTGAGCTTAGAAATGGATCCTTTTCCAGTTGAGCATTTAGATGAGACCACAGCACGGAATGCCTTGATTGCAGCCTTATGAGAGACCCTGTGCCCAAGAACCCAGTTAAAACATGCCTGGATTCCTGAACCACAAGAATGGTGAGACAAAATATTGTGTTGTGTTTTAAGCTGCTAAGTTTTGGAGTAACTTTATACTCAGCAGTGGATAATTCAATCTGAAAATCATTATTTTATATATTCTGTCATTTTTGTTCTGTCATCTATGAGGTATGAGGATAAATGAAGTCTTTGTTACTCTGTCTAGGTCAGAAAGAAGTCCCAAACCATTCAAATCAATATCTCTAAAGACAGGACCATGATATTAATAGTTTGTAAAGCTCTTCAGATGATTTCAATATACAGTCAACTACAAATCCACTGTCTTAAATCAGTGATTAGTAAAACTTAATGTTCATGTGAATCACCTGGGAATCTTGCTAAAATTAAACTCCTGTAATCCCAGCACTTTGGAAGGCTGAGGCAGGTGGATCAGATGAGGTCAGGAGTTCGAGACCAGCCTGACCAACATAGTGAAATCCCGTCTCTACTAAAAATACAAAATTAGCCAGGCGTGGTGCCAGGTACCTGTAATCCCAGGTACTTGGGAGGCTGAGGCTAGAGAATTGCTTGAACCCAGGAGGCAGAGATTGCAGTGAGCCGAGATCATGCCATTGCACTCCAACCTGGGCAACAAGAGCAAAACTCCGTCTCAAAAAAAAAAAAAAAAAAAAAAATTCCCGATTTAGTAGGTTTGTAATGGGACCTGGGATTTTGTGTTTCCAGCAAACTCCCAGATCATGCTGATGCTGCTGGTTTGTGGACCACACCTTGAAGAGCAAGGACTTAGATTGCTGAGTGCCTTCCGTTTATCTCATCTGTTGAGAAACTTAAACTAAGTTACTAAACATCTGTACCAAAGGACATTTGAGTAGCTCTACTCTCTTATTCAAAAACACCACTCTCCATTATCTAGTGTCTCATTTATTAATTTATTAATTCAGAAAATATATATTTTATGTTTCTTGTATGACAACCCCTTTGCTAGATGAATGAGACACAGCCCCTTATCTTTTATAATCTGCAGCCATTCTGAGTTTAATGGTTAAAGCAGACATGTAAGGAGATGCTTTATAATGCAGGCAGATAAGTGCAAAACTAGAAGCACAAACTAATTACGAACTCTCTTTTAGGGTGCAAGGATCAGGGAGTCTTTTGAAGAGGTGATGTTTAAGTTAGGTTTGGAGATGTGAATGTCCTTCCCAATGTGTGAGTTGGAGAGCGATGTTCACGGAGAGTAAATACAGGGACTTCCATCTGTGCTTCTCTCACTACTGGGGAGCCTTAATCTTGGTGTCTCAGGCCTGGATTTAGAGGCCTTAGGCCCAGATAACTGTTTGATGTCATGCAAATTGGATTCTTGGTGGTCTTGAAGTCTCAGAACCTGGAGATAGGTATACAGATTAGCCCTCACTGTCTTCACCTTCTGTGTTTAAGCAAACAAATTTAAGATTTATTATCTTATTTTTAGTCTCAAGTTGGTTTTATTATCAAAAAGTTTCAACTGTCAAAAATTACCATTTTTATCTCTACTTATTTTATCAGAGTGGAGTGTAGGGGCAGGGAGTGGAACAGATAGATTCTAATGCATGTTTCACATTTGTTTTACACTTAGCAGTGTTCCTGACTGTTCCTATCAGGAGAAATACACGTTGTGAAACTTCTTTCAACACCCTTCCAAAATATTTCAGATTAATAAATGAAAGTAATAGATGACCCGAACTACGCAGAAAGCAGAGCAGAAAAGTTTAAGCTTTTCTCTACGGGGACCATAGGAAAGAGATTGTTAGCTTCCTTTGTGCAGTGTAGGCTTATGAACTGATGATAATCTAGAGTTTTTCCCCTTGAGGTGGAAAAATCAGTCCCTCTGTATCTCTCCATAATTTGTCAGTAAAGATTGGAGAGAAGAACAATACTAGATCCTCCCCACAATTAGAGTGTGAGGTCTCTTTGCTGTTACTACACTGAGCCTAAACTAACTCAATGTCTCCAGAAAAGGTGTAGTTAGAGAGGTGATAAGTAGTCCAGCAAAGTCCTCACACCTACTTGAAAATTGTAAAGGCATTGGGATCTTAGAATTAAATAGTAATATGTCTGGCATCCATATTTGGAAGACTATTTGCTTCCAACTCTGAAGACACACTCCACTGGTTTACCCTCCCAATGTCTGAGGAAAGCATCCATGTGAATAATTACTATTTGATGTTCATGATCCTGATTGTGATCTCCATAAAGAATAAGTAGGGCCAGTGTATCAGTTAGCTTTTGCTGTGTAACAAATTACTCCCAAATTTGGTGGCTAAGGCAATAAAATGTATAATTTCTCCCTATTCTGTGAGGCTTATGGGCACTTCTTGACTAGCTTAGCTGAGTTTAGATTGTATTGGCGTCACTCATACGTGTCTGGATTATTTAGGAATGGCTGGCACAGATCTTCTATTTGATAGGTCTTTCATCTTCCAAAAGGCTAGCCCAGGCTTATTCACACACTGGTGGAAGAATTCCCAGAGAACAGCAGAAGACGGCAAATGACAATGTGCAAGCAGTTTTCAAGCTTGTGCTTGCATCACATTTGCTAATGACCCACTTGCTAAAGCTAGTTACGGGATTACAGATCCAAGTGATGAAATCTACTCCACCTCTTGATGAGAAGGCAGCAAAGTCACGTCGAAAGGGTATGCATATAAGGAATTGCAATCCACCATAGGCAGCCACATCTTGCTTGTATTCTCAACACTCAGGTTAAATCATCTCACACATCAGTTATGCCCAGCCAGTCACATAAGTGCAGGCTGGTCACTAATGGTAACTTTCCGAATTACTTGTTTATTCATCTCCAAGCTTGCCCCACTTGTTATTCATCTCCTACCACGCAGCCACTTAAGTGGCTGCTCCTTTGAAATCTTGTCCTGGCTCTTGTCTTGTTCACTCTCACTTGTCTTTTACCAAAAACACTTAACAACTCTGGCCTCTGGATGTGTAGTTTCTTCAGGCTGGAAGGCCCTTCTACAGTTTATTTCTCTAACAAATGGCAACGTGTATGCTAATCTGTAACTCAAGTTTCACTGCAGCTCAATCCTTTCATGTCCTCCTCAGTTGGATCTAGATAAGCTCTTACACCTGGGCTCTCAGGTCACCTCATTTATAACACTAGGGTTACACTGTAACATCACATCAAAATCCTTTATCACTCCCACTGGCCTATAAATCTCTAAGGTCAAAGAAGGCTGTTGGTCTTCTTCATCCTTCTGTTCCTGGTGCCTAGCCCAGGGTCTGGCTTGCAGTAGATGCTCAGTAATTGTTGATTGAGTACATATGGCACATAGTAAATAAGACATAAGTAATGCTGTACTCAGGTAGGTTATATGGTCTTGTTGGAAAGACTATATATTTGCCTGTGAAACATCTGGAGAAGAATATAAGTTATTTGCTGTAAGAATTAAGAGAGGGAAAAAATATTTCCTAATTCAGTTTCTGGCATCTTATCCAGCTTAAGTTCTTCTCTTTCCATTATATCTTTTTGTCTCTCTTCACCACCAAATCTAGTCTGTCATCGTTTTTCTGCAGCTCCAGTAACAGCCCCTTTGGGTTCCAATCCCAGTCACTTTTTGACCTCATACAAGTTACCAGTTATCCTCTGAAAATCTCCTTTTCTTTATCTGTTTTCTGAGGATCTGTGAGGAATAAATAAACCAAGACCCCTGAAAGCACTTGGCACGGGTCCTGATTCACAGGAGTGCTCAGCCAATATTAGTTTTTCTTAAGGTGCATGACATCATTATTGTTGTAACATTTCCAGGTCGACGTCTACTCTTTTGCTCTGTCCCTAGTCATTTCTTTTCTGAGTCATTACAATCACATTCTGGTGACTCTTCCCACTAACCCATCCTGCAACTTTTACCTGTTTCCCTTTTCTAAAAGAAATCTGACCACCTCTTTTTCATGTTTCGAAACCTTCCTTGTTTACCATTGTCTGCAGAATTGAGTTGGAATTCTGGCTAAGGAGGCCAGAACCTGAAGGGGATGGGTTCCTAGAGCCAAAACTCCTGGGAGGAGATACTCACTTATCACATCTCTGCTCCAGTGAAAGAAGACTGCCACTCAAGAGGACTATTTCTCGAGTGTTTACAGCATCCCAGGACTGTACTGAACACTGTACCTGCCTATAACTCCTTTAACCCTCTCAGTACCCCAATGATGGCAAGGCTTTACTCTCCTCATGTTATAAATGAGGAAATAGGCTCACAGGACTTAAGTAATTTGCCCAAAGTTACAGGTAGGAAAAAAAGGTGCTAGGACATTAAACCCTTGAACTCAACCAGTACATTACATTACTTCTCTTCAATCATCTGAAACCATTTTAGGGTCTATTTATTTTAAGATATTATTAACAAAAAAATGTCTAAAGTAGTATTTAGTGCTTAAAGACATCACAAATTCTACCAAAGTGCCAGAGAGGCTTCATGCACTCTTGTTAGCTCATTTTGAAACAAGATTTGCTTGGTTTTATCTTTTGTGCCCAGATCAAACCACAGTTAAATCTTGGTGTTTGGTGGAGGCTTTTCCTGAGCACCATGTTGCTTATAATTTAAATCTCTGTAGAACTGTTTGTGTTCCTGTAGGGAGATCCCTTTACCTGGAGTTTTCTGTAGCTGGCTCTGGGAATGCGGAGAGTCCGAAGTATGTGCATGCACTGCTTCTCTCTGGCCAAATTGTGCTTACCCATAGCTGTATTGTATCTGGTTTTATTTCCCCAAGTATGTGGTTTTCTGCCCTCGTCAAAGCCAAGGATGAGTGGAGCAGTGAGTCACATGTGTCATCATCACTGTTTTCTCTACATTTTATAAGAGAACCCACAAAGACTTACAGGTTTCCATTCTTTTACCTGATCCTTCTTAGATATAATAAGAGTTCAGAGAAAAGTGCTGTGAATCACTTGGCAATGATGAAGAATGGCCTGCGGCAGAGAAATGAATATGTCAGGTGTGTGGTTTTTCCAAACCTAAAATATTTGCTTTCAATGCACTTAGCAGAGTTTTAATTACAGGGTATTAAACTCTTGGAGGTGTCATGGTTACTCAGCACTCAATTTGATAATCCTATGTAAAATTATAATAGTTATTAAGATGTAGCTTACATATATTCACAAAGTTGTGTGAACATCACTACTATCTAATTTCAAAACATTCTCATACTTCAGTAACAAGCTCTGTATTCATCAGCTATCACTTTTACTACTCCCCTCCTCCAGCTCCTGGCAACCACTAGTCTACTTTTTGTCTCTTTGGATTTGCCCAGTCTGGATATTTCATAGAAATAAAATCATACAGCATGTGGTCTTTCACGATTGGATTCTTTCACTTAGCATAATGAGTTCAAGGTCCATTCACATTGTAGCACGTATCTGTACTGCATTCTTTTTTATTGCCAAATAATATTCCATTGTATGGGATATACCACATTTAGTTTATGCTGTCATCAGTTAATGGATATCTGGGTTCTTTTCACTTTTGGAATATTACAAGTAATGCTACAATGAACACTCATGTACAGTTTTCTGTATGAACATGTTTTCTGCTCTCTTAGGTAAATATCTAGGAGTGGAATTTCTGGGTCATATGGCAACTCTGTTTAGCTGTTTGAGAAATTGCCAGACTATTTTCCTAAGTGGCTGTATCATTTTACATTCCCACAAAGCGTGTATGAGGGTTCTAATTTCTCCAAATTCTTGCTGACATTTGTAATTTGTCATTTTCATTATAGCTGTCTAGTGGCTATGGAGTAGCATATCTTTCTGGTTTTCAGTTTCTATTTTTTGCAATGGACTGAATGTTTGTCTTTTCCCTTCTTTATCCTCCCTGTGCCATGTGAGGAAATCAGGAAGAGGGCTGTCACCAGAACCTCACCATGCTGGCACCCGATCTCAGACCTGCCAACCTCCAGAACTCTGAGAAATAAATGGCAGTTGCTTAAACCACTCAGTCTATGTTATTCTTGTGGTAGTAGCCCAAACTGACTAAGACATCATGGTAAAATATACATAAGATAAAGTTTAGCATGTAATCATTTATAGTGTACAATTCAGTGGTATTAAGTGCATTCACAATATTGTGCAACCATCAGCACTATCCACTTCCAGAACTATTTCTGTTTCCCAAACAGAAACTCTGTATTCAATGAACAATAATTCCCCATGTCCTTCTTCCCCCATTGAAGTTTTGACTTGTGTTTTGCCAATGGTTGATATTAAACATCTTTTCATGTGCTTATTGGCCACATATCTTCTTTGGAAATATGTCTATTCAAATCTTGGCTCACTGGTTCAAATCTGTGCCTCCCAGGTTCAAGCAATTCTCCTGCCTCAGCCTCCAGAGTAGCTGGGACTACAGGCGCACACCACCACGCCCAGCTAATTTTTGTATTTTTAGTAGAGATGGGGTTCTACCATGTTGGTCAGGCTGGTCTTGAACTCCTGACCTCAAGTGATCTGCCCGCCCCAGCCTCCCAAAGTGCTGGGATTTCAGGTGTGAGCTACTAAGCCTGGCCCTTTTGATCATTTTTAAATTGGGTTATTTTTCCTTTTATTGTTGAGTTATATATTCTGAATACAAGCCTACTGTCAGGTATGTTATTTACAAATGCTGTCTCTGATTCCATGGTTTCACTCTCTTGGTGAAGAAAGCACAACTTATTAATTTTGATAACGTTTCATTAACCTATTTTTATTATTGTTTGCTTGTGCTTTTGGTATCATATCTGAGAAACTATTGCCTAATTCAAGGTCTCGAAAATTTACCCCCATATTTTCTCTAAGAGTTTTGTAATTTTAGTTCTTATATTTAGCTCTATGATCCATTTTGAGCTAATTTTTGTATACGGTGTGATGTAGGGATCCAACTTCATTCTTGGATGTGAATATTTAGTTGTCACAACACCATATGTTGAAAAGACTATTCCTTCTCCCATTGAATTATCTGGCACTATCACCAAAAATTAATTAATTGGGTGGGTTTGGACTGTTTGCCTGTCACATCAGGGTTACAGAGAACAGTTTCAACAGAAAGCCAAGGGCTGTAGCTGCCACCGACCTCAGACAAGCTGGCCACCCAGAGGCTACGGGATCAAGTCTTTGAAAGTCTATGAAGGAGGGAGGATCCAAGATGGTGGATTAGATACAACTCCAGCGCATAACACCCAGCGAAAGAGATGCAGAAACCCAGAGATCTCCTAGCTCCAACCGAGGTACCAGGTGCATTTCAACAGGTCTGGTCTGAGGGTGAGCAAAGCCCACTCAGGGCAGACCAAGGCACAGATGGGTGCTGCTTCACCCGGAAAGTGCATCTGACCAGCGATTTGGAGGCTCCACCTCTGACGCTCCGGTCCAGATACAGCGCTTCCCCCAAAGCCTCAGCAATACACAGAACAGGGGATCTTTGCCAGTCAAGCGCCGGATGTTACAAGTGCGGAGTTGAATAAGAGTCTGCAGACTGAGCTATCGCCCCCTCCCCGCACCTGGAGAGAGAGGGAGCTGTAAGCGGGAGCAGCTGGGTGGCCCCTACCCCATGACCAGAGAGCCAGAAAGCTGAAAGGGGGAGACTGCTGGGTGCGGCTGGGCGGGTCCCTAACCTCCCCCACAAAACCCAGAGGGCTGAAGCTCTGATTCTAGTGGGTTTTGTAGCCAGTGCCACAGTCCGAGATGAACCCTGAGTGATCCAGCCCAGTGGAGGATGGGCACAACCCACCACTAGAGGGATGGGACCAGGCTACGTGTTTTAACAAAAAACACAGGAAGCCTACGTAGCAACAGGACGGCATTCTTGACAACCCAGCAGTGCCTACAGGTCAGCAGAAGAGGCGGGCCTAATCTCCCAGCATAAACGAAAAAGACACAGGAAGCTTCCCTAGTAACCTTAAGGAGTCCCTAGAAACCCAATAGCACCCTCACAGGCAGGCAAGCGACCTCATCAAGCAGCTCTCTGACACCACAGCCAGGTATATCCACAAAGATGGGGAAAAAAACAGCGCAAAAAAGGTGAAACCATCAAAGACCAGAACACCTCTTCTCCTTCAAGGGATCACAACTCCTCAACAACACAGGATTACAACTTGACTGAGAAGGAGTGCGAAGAATTGACGGAAATAGGATTCAGAAGGTGGATAATAACAAACTTTTCAGAGCTAAAGGAACACGTTCTAACTCAAGGCAAAGAAACCAGAAACCTTGAAAAAAGGTTAGACGAAATGCTAACTAGAATAACCAGCTTAGAGAAGAACATAAACAACTTGATGAAGTTGAAGAACACAGCACGAGAACCACGTGAAGCAAACACAAGTTTTAATAGCTGAATCGATCAAGCAGAAGAAAGGATATCAGAGATTGAAGATCAACTCAATGAAATAAAAAGAGAAGGCAATACAAGAGAAAAAAGAGTGAAAAGAAATGAACAAAGCCTCCAAGAAATACGGGATTATGTGAAAAAACCTAATCTACACTTGATCGGCATACATGAATATGATGGGGAGAATGAATCCAAGCTGGAAAACACACTCCAGGATATTATCTAGGAAAACTTCCCAAGCCTAGCAAGGCAGTCCAAATTTCAAATTCAAGAAATACAGAGAACTACACAAAGATATTCCTCAAGAAGAGCAACCCCAAGGCACATAATTGTCAGATTCACCAGGGTCGAAATGAAGGAAAAAATGCTAAGGGCAGCCAGAGAGAAAGGTCAGGTCACCCACAGAGGGAAGCCAATCAGACTCACAGCAGATCTCTCGGCAGAAACTCTACAAGCCAGAAGAGAGTGGGGGCCAATATTCAACAT
>PVKV010043214.1:0-10212 GCA_004027835.1 Alouatta palliata | reverse complement strand
AAAACCCGGCAGAGACTCAGCAAGAAAAGAAAACTTCAGGCCAATATCCATGATGAACATAGATGCAAAAATCTTCAATAAAATACTGGCAAACCGATTGCAACAGCACATCAAAAAGCTTATCCATCATGATCAAGTAGGCTTCATCCCGGGGATGCAAGGCTGGTTCAACATACGCAAATCTATAAATATAATCCACAGTTATTTTTCTTTACCTGGAACACATTTTGCCAAACAGTTTAACTGACAATTTAGAAAGACACATCTTGATGTTATAGAGACAAAGAAACTTCATCTATGTGACAGGCATAATAAGAGATTTTTTAGAGTAATCTGTATAAAAATTTTTACATTCCTCTAGTCATTTTATTGTCTGAATTTTTTTTTTTTTTTTTTTTTTTTTTTAGTGAAGAGTATGTTGGTTCCCATCAAATTGTTGAATATTTGTGTTAAAAGAGATCTAAAGAGAAGTAATCTACTTGGCCTTTCATTTCATGAATGAGGGAAGTCATGCTGAGAAAGAGTACCCAAGAATTCAGGGTCATAAAATCACAGATCTATGGCAGTTCAGGACTAGGACCCTGGTTTTCTAATGACTCGTCCAGTGATCTTTTCATTTATCATCGTCACTTTCTTCAAGAAAGTTATATTTTATCACTGTATAGTATTGCTTGCTCCATTATAACCACATTCCAATTTGTTTTGATGTATCTTGAATCAAAATAGCAAAAACAAGTTGATTATTGTGGCTGTACTTGTCTTAATGTACCACAAAGTCACTGAGAAATGCTGTGAGGGTTGGGTACATCCCAGCCCTTGGATATAGATATATTCATATCTAACAGAATTGTGAAATGAAAAGATTCCTAAGAGATTAGTTCTATGATACAATTCTAAATCCTAACACATTTTGCCTTCCCCCTTAGACCTAGACATGGGGTTTAGTCTAAACCAGGGTTTCTCAATATCACCACTATTGACTTTTAGGGCCAGATAATTCTTTGTTGGTGAGTATCAACCTATGCCTTGCAAGGTGCTTAGTAGCATCCCTGGCTTCTACCCACTAGATAACAGTAGCACCCCACCCCTAAATTGTGACAACCAAAAATGTCTCCCGACATTGCCAGAAGTCTCCTGGGGTGGGGGTACAAAATCACCTCAAATTGAAGACCATTGGTCTAAACCCTTTAGCACTTATATAAACCTTGACACAAAATAGGAGCAAAGCGGAGATGGAAAGTGGGATACAAAGGAACTCACTGGTACCTTTGACTATGAATCTTCCTTGGCTCTAAAGCCATTTAAATGTTTTGGCGAAAAAAAGGGAAAGCTGTTTTAATCAACCATATGCCTTTCCTCACTCCCACCACACTTTTGCCTTAAAGTATGTTTTTGTTGCCATGAAAACACAGCCTGCCTGTTTGTAATTATAATATTATTCTGCAGCAAATTTCAGAAAATGCCAATTGGTGCATTTCCAACCTCAAATTCTCTCCCTCTTCATCTCCCTTCCCTAGCCAGAAGTTTGGAGAGGGAGAAGGAATGAGAGAAGAATGCCTGTTATCCTTAGCTCTGACCTCCTAATGCCTAAGCTGAGCATAAAGCTGTCAGGTCTCCAGGATCTGGCAACCAAATCTCTAAACTCCTTGTCTCTGACCCATCTTCATTTGCTCAGCATTTTCACCCAAAACCACAGAACTTTGGTAAGAGATAGTCAGGGCTCAATGACGGTGAAGAAAGGGAAGGAAGAGGTAAGACAAGTGGAGCCATGAGAATCAATTTGTTCTTGCTATTTTGATTCAAGATACATCAAAGCAAATTGGAATGTGGATATACTGGAGCAAGTTAATACCATACGATGATAAATACCCATTCTTTTTTCAATTTTTATTTTAAGTTCTGGGGTACATGTGCAGGATGTGCAGGTTTGTTACATAGGTAAATGTGTGCCATGGTAGTTTGCTGCACCTATCAACCCATCACCTAGCATAAATACCCATTCTTAATGAAAATGAGTTATGGTATTATTCTATTCATAGCCTGTGTTACTTCTCTGAATATGTCAGTAATAAGCACGCTGTAGAAATTTAATAGAAATATTTAATAGATGTGGTTCTTACAAAATTTCTTCTCTGTCATTTTATAGCTTGAGATATAATTTACATACAATAAATTGTTCAAATCTAAACTGTAAAGGTCTACAAATTTTTGCATATGTACATATTCATGCAACTGCTTCTCAGATGAACATATAGAACATTTTCATTACCCTAGAAAACAATACTGTGATTTCTACCAATGAAAGATTAGCTCTGTCTGTTTTTTATACTATTAGTTGTACAATATGTACTCTTTGTGCCCTTTTTCCTCAGAAACTCAACATGTTTCTAAGGTTCATTCATTCAGTTTTGTGTGACAATGGTTTGTTCTTTTTTGTTGCTATGTAGTACTCCTTCATCTAAATAAAACACAGGCTCCTGTTGATGGATATTTGTGTCTGTGTATATGTGTGTGTGTGTGTGTGTGTGTGTGTGTGTGTGTGTGTGTGTGTATGAGAATAAAACTGCAAACAAAATGGGGTGTACTAGTCTTTGTGTGAATATATGCACTTGTTTATCTTGGGTATATAACCAATAATAAAATTCTAATATTAAAAATGGAAAATATCAATCAATCTGAATTTTTTATATTGTTATAAAGACTTCAATGATCTCCCATTTATTTTACACAAAGGGAAAATAGATAAACATTGTAAATAATTAATCAGGAAAATATATTAATGCAGATGAAGATATAGAACACCTGACAGTAAGGTGAATATAGAATTTTTCATGAAACTGGGAGACTTTCTGAGTGAAGGGAGATGATCAATATTTATGTTGGGATTGTTTAACCTGGACTTTGCTGAGAAAACTGGATCTTACGGCCACTCACGCTAATTCTGACTGAGAAGATAGAAACTAGGCCAGACATCTAATGCCAGCTTCAGAATTAACTCCCTTTTTGACCTTGGCCAACTTGTTTAAACTCTTGTCCTTTAATCATGGCATTGGTCAGAATATTCTCCACTGAAATTTTATAAAGACTCCATAAATGGCAAGTCATAAATCATAAACCTCAAAGCCAATAAAGCTGTCCTGGAAGGACTGAGAGCTGGAATGCAGACTTCCAAGGTTGAGATGTATGCTTTCAAGAGCCTGGTTGTACCCGCTTCTAAAGTGCCACTCAATTAATTTATGAGGTTCTCTCTTCTCTTTCATTTACTTTTCCAGTTGTGACCTAAAATAAGTTTCGGCTAGCCACATATGCTCTACGTTATTTCACTGAAAAGATGTGAACTGCAAATTACATCAGTGGTTGTGACACATTTGGCAGTATCTTTCCTCTTCATGCTTCAGTCAACTAGACTTACTGTGTGATGAGAATCCCAGAGGCCCAGTGCGACAGTCCCTGAAATTTTCACTAAGTCAAATACCATGAAATTGTTTCATTGAGCTGACACTTGACATTGGGTGAAAGGTGGTTGGCATTACCTCATCAAAGCTGATGTTCTTGGGCTCACATGGGACAACAATGCTTTATTTCTACCATGTTTAGAAGTTTTAAGGCAACACAAGACAATAATCACAAAACAGCAATGCCATTTGAAAAGGAGGGGCTGCCAGTTTTTGCAGGTATTTAAAACTATGTTTGTCAAAAACAAAAACCAACAAGATAGAAAATGGAAAACCAAAATAGGTCCCTTGCAAGTGAAACAATGTATACCGGCTACCTTTAGACTGTACCTAGAGTCACTGGATTGAAATAATTAGTTGCACAGAAAGGGCAAATTTAGGTGAAATCATGATAATCTGATATTAAGGACACTGTGTTTCCTACTACAGAAAAGCAGCCATTCCAAGTGAATTCACTGGGAGTCATAACCTGTTGCAAAATTACAGGTTAGAATAAGGACTAAAAATATAGCATAAAATCAGAAACTAAATTACTATTTATAACATGAATTCTTTTTTATTTACTTCTAAAAATTATGGATACGTAATAGTTGTACATGTTTATGGGGTACCTGTACCCCATAAATTGTTGTATGTATAACTATGCATGTAATAGTTCTGATACAAGCACACAATGTATAATAATCAAATCAGAGTAACTGGGATATCCATCATCTCAAGCATTTGTGTTAGGAATAGGCAATTCCACTCTTTTAATTATTTTGAAATATACAGTAAGTTATTGTTAACTATCAGCACCCTATTGTGCTACTGAATACTAGATATTATTCCTTCTATGTAACTGTGTTTTTGTACCCATTAACTATCCCGCCATTAATCCCCCTGTCTAGGACATGAATTCTTTGTGGATAAATTTTTGTTTTCTAAAATCATCATTATCTTACTGCTAAGTTAATATTTTCAAACGAAGTATAAGACTTTTTCACTGAATCTATACCTTCTAGATTTCAGATACAAAACTGTGACCACATTAGTTGATTTTAAAATGTTATATATATATATAAACATACGTATTTTTTAAGTTTTTAGAAATCCACATCTATTTCTAAATATGAACCCCACATACACACACATACACCATACACAAACTTCTTCCTACCTTTTGAGAGTCACTACATTCTAAAAACAAAAAACCCTTCCTAATGTAAATTTTCATAAGTAAAAAACAAAATCACTTTGGCAAAGTTTTTTATACATTTCTGTTGCCCAAATTAAACCTATTTATGCTAAAGCAACACCAAGTCACACTTGAACCCAACAATGGTCAATATTTAACACAAGTTGTTATAACACAACATAACAAGGAAATAGCCCTTTAATTCATCACTAACATGGTTACCTATCTGCACATGTTCCACTTTTTGCTAGCAGTTATGTATCATGCATGTAAGCCTGTGACCATAACACATGCATTTGACCCTCAATGTTTAAGTAATTGTACTTTTAGTTAAAAAAAAAAAAAAAACAATGAAACTATCAGTGATAACAATGCAAATGGCACCTGAGATCATCACTATTCCAAACCAGCAAACCAGGAGTTCTCTTGGAGGAAGAGATGGCAAGAAACACCAATTGCTTCGTGCCTGTTCCATAAAATATTGGCCACCCATTTTCTTTGGGCCAACCAATGAGCATTCAAATGCCCTTCCATCTGTCCTCTACCAAGCCCAGTCAATCAGGACTGGGTCATTCTTCTCTAGCGTTCTTTAAAGACAGCCAAGCGGACATACGGGTGCTATCTGCAGAGTTTGGTGAGGACCTGATCAAAGATAAGGTGATTTGAAGCTGTCCCATATTAAGAGGTGTCTAGATAAGATAATGGAGAAGAGGAACAAAAACATACCATTTCAGTTAGAGCAAAAGTATCTTTATCTGTGTTTGTGTTAAACACATATGTGTCCATGTGTGCTGTGATGCATCTAATCACAGTTGGCAAAGTGTTCCTCAGGAATTTGCTGAGCTAAGAGACTTGGTATCACAGAAAGAGTGAAGCCAACATAAAGGATGTAATGCTTCCTTTAATAAAGAGAATTCAGTTCATCCCAATGAGTCTCCCCTTTTGCTTGGGATGCCCAAACTCTCCATGGAAGGAGTGGAAAGCAGAGAAAGGTGAGGGAGACAGGAAACCAGAGCAGGAGAGACACAGCAACCTGAGACAAAAAGTTAAAAATCCATTGAGGATAGGGATGAGAGAAGTGCAAGTATGGATGGGGCCTCACATACTTTCCACTTTAACCATCTTTCCCACTCCAAAGGAAGGAAGCAGGAAAAAGAATACTGGGGCATCAGCTAGTCCTGCCTAGAGGCTCCTCCCATCCATCATCAGGGCCACCATTTTCACCCAGGCTCTGTCTAGAGCCCAGGTGGCCTGCTCAACTCAGCTCACTGTGTACATGAGTCTCTGTATCCTTTCTGAGGAAAGCCAGGTGCTGGTCTGTTGAATGTGGGTATAAAAAGTAATGAGGAAGTGTTCATGGAGATAACCAGAGAAGTGGAGCCATCTAAGAGGAGACAACTTAGGACTGGGGTCATTCTGACCCCTGGGCAACCCTGAGCAATGTCTGGAGACATTTCTAGTTGTCACAACTCAGGGTAAGGGAGGATGCTACTGGCTTCTAGTGAATAGAGGCCAGGGATGCTGCTAACATCCTAAAATGAACAGGGCAGCCCCCAGAGCCAAGAATTATGTGGCTCTAAATGTTACTAGAACTGTGGTTGAGAAACCCTGGCCTAAAAGAAGCCACCCCTAGCTTGGTGATGCAGGAGCAGCCAGATTACATGGCTAAGAGGGACATAGTTGGACAAAGTCAGACATAGGACATTTCTGGGATTCAGAAAGACTTCTAACTCAAGATGATAAATGAATGAGAAGTCAGAATTGTGTTGCTAAAACATCAGAAGTTTCAAAGTCAGAATCAAGATTCCAGCAATTACTTGATGTTTCCCAGTCTTAATTTTTTCATCTGTAAGACTGGGATCGTAACAGTGGTTGCATAGGTATTTGCTAAGACTAAAGAAGATATTGAACATGAAGCAGTTCTCACCAGTGATTTGCAAATAACAGGCACTTCACAAAGTGCGCTTCTCTTCCCTTTTCTTGCTCTAGGTAACCTCTGGAATGAATATTACAGAGATAGAGCAAGGAAGTGGATGGTTGGATCTTTTCCCCACAGTCTGACATTTTCAGAGCTCCTTGATCTTCCTTCCCTTTTTTATTTTTTCTTTCTACCCTACCTCTTTCTAAGAACTGAAATTTCTCATCCATCATTGATCACAGACTCAGGCATGGGCTTGAGGTGCAACTTTTTTCACCTTGTGACTCATGAAGATACAGCAGGGTGATCTCACCAGGAATCTATGCACATAAGAGACAAAAGACCCTCATGGAAAATAACTCATCCTGAAAGAATAAAAAGTCAACAGGAAAAGAGTGTTTCAAGGACAACAGGTAAGCTTTGAAAGAAAGAGGTCCTTCTAAGCACAGCATAAGCCTCATGATGAATTCACCCTGAATCTCTGGACAACGAAATATTAAAAAATACCGACTAAGAACCAAAATTGTTTTTGCAAAATTTCCAAGAGCTACTGAAAGCACAAATATTACTGGATTTATAACTATTAAGAAGAAGCTGACATTAGTGGATACTTTGCCTACAAGGGCTGCTCGCTTTATTCTGACAACAAAGCTGGTGATATGGTGGCCTCTATCCACCTCTATTCACCTTGATGGAAGTCGTTGGTTGCAACTGTAGCAGCAATGTGGTTGAGAGACATCTGCAGTGGAAGTATTCCCTTCCATTGCAGATGGAAGCAATCAAATCCCTCCCCACAGAGACTCAGAGGAGAGGAAGAAAGAGGTGGTGTATTAGTCTGTTTTCACACTGCTATAAAGAACTACCTGAGACTAGGTAATTTACGAAGAAAAGAGGTTTAACTGACTCACAGTTCCACAGGCTGTGCAGGAGGCACAGCTAGGAAGGCCTCAGGAAACTTACAATCATGGTGGAAGGGCAAAGGGAGAGCAAGCACGTCTTCACATGGCAGCAGGAAACAGAGAGAGTGAAGGGGAAGGTGCTATGCACTTTCAAACAACAAGATTTTGCGAGAACTCTATAATGAGACAGCACTAGAAGGGATGGTGCTAAACCATTAGAATCCACCCACATGATCTAATTACCTTCCACTAGGCTCCACCTCCAACATCAGGAATTACAGTTCAACATGAGATTTGAGTGGGGATACAGAACCAAACCACATCAGGTGGTGTGCATTCCCACAGCACGGGGAGGACACATAGAGTACCGTAGGCACATTCCCTGGATATCCCCAAGACTATGGATGGACAACTTGATCAGTGGAGGCAGAGCAGCCAGAGAAACACTTTTGGAGGTTGCCATTGCACATTGCTTTCTTATTGAAACTGTTACGGCTCAAGTTACAGTATAAGAGTAAACCATCATTCTCTGAGAACACCCAGTGGTCCTGCTTTCCTGGTTGCTAAAAATCCTAACACTTTAGGTTTCACCAGTAACAATAAGATGTTTGTTGTGTCCCTGGGGCCATCCAAATACTGCAGAGCCTCAACCTGAGCTCACAAACCTTTGATAGGCCAGATCCACTATAGCAGGTGATAGTGTTAAGGGGAGGGGGAGGGAAATCACTGCTCTTATAACTTAGCTGACCCTCAATTGATGCTTCTGTAAGTTGCTGTATCCTCACTTCCCCCCGAAATAAATATATTAAGTTCAAATCTTTCTGCTTAGGTACGGGAAAGTAAAGCTAAGGCTGCTTGACTTGCCTTACAGCCTGCTGTGAGACAAATGAGAGCCCAGGGTCCCTTGCTCACCTTGACTGTCACTGCCTGGCCCATGGAATCTATACAGTGTAAATAAAGATCTGAGGGAAAAAATCCTGGCTCTCTGTGATATTTTAGAGGAATGCAAAAAAATTAGGCTTAAGGCATTTGCACTGAAACTCTTACATTCCATTATTCACATCTGAAGCTCTTTTGCTGGTTCTTTTTCTTTTTGTGGATAGAACGTTAATCTCAAATCAAGATTGTAAAACTAAATCATTTTAAATACATACATGCTTAACTAAAAGATTTTAGAGATTAAGAATCATTTGTAAAATTAGATTTTACATATTTGATTTTAAAACATGTATTGAATGCTAGCCCCCAAGTCCCAAATCCACTCATTTGTAGGTACTAAAGGTTCCCAAGAGGTGAGTTGATTCTAGCCCAAGCCCAATTAATCCTGACTCTAAACGTTATATGTGTATTTTTATTGAGTGCTTCCTATGCGTTGGGGTACTGGGCAAAAAGCTGTTTGAGCACTGTATCTACTATGTCTGCAATGTGTCCCTCTTCACTGTGGGGAAGAAATATTTCACTCTCCTCTTAATTTTCATACATATATATGCATCTGTATCACACTTTCCTCTTAATTCTCTTATATGTGAATAAATGCATATATTTATATGTGCATATATGTGTGAATACACACACAGGCATTTATATATACATAAAGATAAATGGCACCTAAAGTTTGGCATTAGTGTTCACTCCAACTCTGATTCCTGTGGCTTTGTGCGATCAGTGTCAAGTTGTTCAAGAAAACAAACATTTCTGAACTTTTAATTTAAATATCCTTGTTGTGGTCTGAATTATGTCTCCCCCAAATTCATATGTTGAAGTCCTAACTGTATTTGGAGATAGGGCCTTTAAAGAGGTAATTAAGGTAAAATGAGGCTGGTAGTGGGGGCTGTACTCCAATCTGACTGGTGTCATTATAAGAAGAGAATCTTTGGGGCACAAAGAGACCCCAAGGATGTATGCATACAGACAAAAGACCATGTGAGGACACAGCGAGTAGGTGGCCATCTGCAAGCCAAAGACAGAGGACTCAGAAGAAACCAACACTGCTGACACCTTGATTTCACACCTCTGGCCCTCAGAACTGTAAGAAAATAAATTTCTCACAGTTGTCTGAGCCACCTAGTCTGTGGTATTTTGGTATGGTAGTTATAGAAAATGAATACACTCTCATTTTTGAAAATTCAGGTTTTTAACAGCACTGTGTAGGTCAAACAAAAACATAACTAAAATGAAGAATGAACTCTCATACATTATGGGAGTGTGGAATAAATTGCTTCAATCTCGATGGAGGGTAAATTGGAAATATCTATCAAAATTAAAAATGATTATTTTTGAGTCAGACATTCCATTCCTAAAATACTTATCCTGCAGAAATATTCTCATGTGTGAAGTAATGTGATCAGTATTTGTTGCATAATTTTAATGCAGCAAATCACATATATATCCACTGATATGGGACAAGTAAGTAAATTATAACACACCTATACAACAGAATTCTGTGCAGTTATTTTTAAAATGAGGCAGCTCTATATAGAATGATTTTTTTTTTTTTTTTTTTGAGACGGAGTTTCCCTCTTGTTACCCAGGCTGGAGTGCAATGGTGCGATCTCGGCTCACCGCAACCTCCACCTCCTGGGTTCCAGCAATTCTCCTGCCTCAGCCTCCCGAGTAGCTGGGACTACAGGCACGTGCCACCATGCCCAGCTAATTTTTGTATTTTTAGTAGAGACGGGGTTTCACCATGTTGACCAGGATGGTCTCGATCTCTTGACCTCGTGATCCACCCGCCTCGGCCTCCCAAAGTGCTGGGATTACAGG
>PVKV010043213.1:0-10213 GCA_004027835.1 Alouatta palliata | reverse complement strand
CAATGGGCCGGGCGCGGTGGCTCACACCTGTAATCCCAGCACTTTGGGAGGCCGAGGCGGGTGGATCACGAGGTCAAGAGATCGAGACCATCCTGGTCAACATGGCGAAACCCCGTCTCTACCAAAAATACAAAAATTAGCTGGGCATGGTGGCACGTGCCTGTAGTCCCAGCTACTCGGGAGGCTGAGGCAGGAGAATTGCTGGAACCCAGGAGGCAGAGGTTGCGGTGAGCCGAGATCGCGCCATTGCACTCCAGCCTGGGTAACAAGAGCAAAACTCCGTCTCAAAAAAAAAAAAAAAAAAAAAAAAGAATTAGAGCAATGTAGGTATCCTATAAAATGGAATACATGAAGAAGATATAGATGAACCCAAAGAAGAGGGCAAAGAAACAAGAATGAGGAAGGTTGGTTAACAGCCACCTTTGTGGACTAGTCTATCTTCCAGTACTTCTCTTCGCCACTGTTTGGAGGGCTTGCCCAGGTGGCGGCAGGACCTTCAATTTACAGACCTGTGTGTTAGGTAGGACAGAATTGAGCCAATGGATGAGCCACTTAGTGACATCAATTTATTCAACAAACTGAGTCAGAAAAATTGAAAGTTCATTTTGATCCTTTCACCTCCTTTTCTGGGACACATGGATTCATTCATTTATTTCATTAAAGAATATGTGTATGGTACTTACCATGTGCCATGCTCTGTGTTAAAACCTATGGGAAACGCAAGGATAAATGTTGCTCTTCTGCCTGTAAGTGGCTAACAATCCTCGTTGAAAAAGGCAGAAACACCCGAGAAACCTATGCAGTGCACTGTGGGCTGTATACACAAGTACAGAAAACAATGATAAACAAGTCCTTCAGAGGTAGAGGTATTTTCAAACTGGAAGATCTGTAAAGTCATCAGAGTGGTGGAGTTTAAGCATTGACTCTGGCAGATGGGAAGGCAGATGGGAAGGAATTCTGACTGGGTCTCACCATTGGGCCATGAAGTGCCTGAAGCACTTGCTTCCTATCCTTAGGAGGTGACTGCCTCAGCTCGAGGTCTCTTGACTACACAGACCATCAAACCCCCAGTACAGAAGAGGAACACAGAAGAGGAAGTAGCTGAGACAAAGCCTGCTTTTCTCCTGTCAGAAAAAAAAAAAAAAGTTTTCATTCTGTCAGTAGGCAGAGAATGAATGAGAGCAAATTCTGGTAAAAAAAAAATGACAATTGGTTTCTGTTTACATATATGTGCTGTGGGTTGTTTTCAAATCAAACTTCTATAATCCATCCTCAGCTGTTGTGGTTTATGGCATTGATGAGTAAGAGTAAAGAATTGGAATGCACAGGAGAGATCTGGAAATGTATTTTGAGACTGAAACACATTTCTTGAACATGTTTAAAGTGTGTCCTTTTCTAATCTTTGTAAGATAACTTTTTGAAGACTAATATGTTGTGAGTTTAAAATAGCCCTCTGGTAATGCTGTGTGTGAATGGCTGGAATATTTTTTCCAAGACTCTCTCCCTTCCATTCCAATAATGTCTCTATGACCAAGAATTGTTTCTTGTTTACCCTTTCTACAGAAAGGTCTAGGATATGTCTCAGTGAGTGGTGAGAGTTCAGTAGATTCTTGTTCTGGGATCCTTTATGGATGTTGATGAACATTTATGTATATGAAAAGTTGTTGGCTTGTTTTATCAATCTTCTAATTGGATTTGAGTTGCATCGGATCTCACTCTACAAATTTACTTTAATACTGAATATTATATTAAAACCTACCATGTATTAGGCACTCACTGTGTATCTGGTAGTGTGCTAAATATTGTATTGCTTAATTTTCACAGTCACCCTTTGTGCCAGGAGCTATTAGTACCAGTTTCCAGATGAAGCAATTGTCTGTTCCCCAGAGGAGGGACAAGAACCAGCACCTTTCTAATTCTAAAGTTCAAGCTTACAACCACTAAGCTATATTGCTTTGCATACTCCTCTCAATGGTATCTTTTCTTCCCTAAGGAACAAAGTTCACAGGGGAAGCACAAGTGTTAGAGAGGAAGAGCCATAGGTATTTTAGATATATTTAGTGCTTTTGTCAAAGAATGGCTATACAGTGAAGTAGGGCATGGTTTTTCTCCCGATATTTCTTGAGTTAAAATATAGATGTTTTTAGCCACATAGTGTGATGTTAGTGGTAGAACTAAATCAGGCTTTGGCTTCTAATCTAGCCCTCCAACTAGGCAACAGGATCGGCCTAGATCCTAATTAAGAAACTGCCATATTGTTTCTAAATTGGGCAAAGCCCTTATTGAGTTACCTCTGCCAATTCATAATGGGAGAATTGATGGTTGGGGAAATTAGAAGTCCTGATGCAGATTATCTGCATGGGGTTCAAACCAGGCCAGTGAGTGGGGAACTTCCTTCTATATATCAAACCTAAGATTATTGCCAAAGTATCTTATTTATTTTATATGTCTCTCTATTTTTTTCATTTGTTTTTTATTATCACTCCTGTTTTCCTTTTCTTATTTTCTTTTTAGTTGTATAATTTCATTGGGTACACGTGTAATTTTTGTACATGCATAGATGGTATACTGGTGAAGTCAGGGCTTTAGAGTATATATTGCCTGAATAATGTACATTGTACCCAGTAAGTAATTTCTCATCATGTGTTTTTTCCTGCCATTTGACGGATAGTGCTGACGAGTCTAGACATTTCCTGTATTAGAAAGTTAATAGTCTCAACTAGCTTAGGCATAATATTTGTAAACTATGTTACAAAATAATACACTGGCAAAACTCATGTAGTTCTGATGTTACTTGTCAATTTTCTCTTAAGGAGGTATTAATGAAACACATAGTTGAGTGTGGCTCAGCTGGTGTTCCTCTTCTCTTTCTGCTTCTGTCATCTTCAGGTAGATCCCTGAGTGTCAGGGAGCTCTAAGTCTCATGATGACCCATGCCTCCTTGCGTTAGACTGGTCCCCTACCTAAATCAGAGCTGATGCTCAAATTGCAGTTTCAGTTGGTATCTGAGTAGATTTCAAGTTTGGTGCTATCATGCAAAGATGTCTGGCCACGAGTATACCATGTACTATCAGCAGGTTCTATGTCCCATTACACAAGCATTTATACACTGGGAATGTTACGACTATCCTGCACAGCCCTAGAAAATTGGCAACCCATTGCCAATATCTGTGAAAATGCTTGCTTATAACTCTAGTCAGCAGCATTTTATTGACCTCCCTGAAATTGAATAAGAAAAGAAAAATAAAACATTTTGGGACTTGGAGGATTCTTCCACCCTCATTCATTAGAATCCCAGGAAGAAAAGCAGTCTTTGGAGGCAAACTGAGTTTGAATTCCAGCTCCACTGGATAGAAATTATGTGACTTTGACTTGTAGTATATTAAGTTCTCATACATAAAAGGAAGACATTATCTACCTCTCATTGTCTTTGAAATAATTTAATGAGTGTTTATTGTCTATGCACATACAATACAGTCAATAAATATAATATTCTTCATCATCTTTGTGTTTTTCTAATTCCTGATATCAAATGTTACCCTAGACATTAGGCTTAAGATCTCACACTTGTTATCTCAGTGAGGTTCTTTAACTTGCATGGAAGCACATAACAATTCCTATTTCTAGGACCCATCTTAGAGATCGTCTAGGATTAGATTTGAGTTTGTGGCTAAAATGTTGTAGTTTTGATACAGCTTTCAACAAGAGCCTGACCGAAGCACTTGTGTCTTCTGATGGTGGAAAGCTGTGTTCTCCATCCTATCATCTCCACGGCAATGAGAACATATGAAGGTAGCTGATTGTGCATGAATCACTCCTTACTAAAGTCAGCTCTAATGCCAGGATTTTTTTTTTTTTTTTTGCATTGCTTACTCCAACTGACAGCGTGGGCTAAAGCTATACCCCATTTGACATCTTTAAGAATTTTCCTTTTCCCTTTGTAAACTTAAACATACAGGGTCATGGTGTAAGGACCCAGTAGTGGGCACAAAGATTATATCTGGATTGAAGTGTAGTGTGATGACCAGTTTTACTTATACCAAAACAGAGTCTGTTTTCCCAGAAACAAATCCCCAAAGAAAGTGGACGGATTTCCAAACAAATCAATAACCACCCCAGCAATCAGAAACAAAGAACCCTACAAGGCAAATATTTGTTTAATAGGCCTGATATTGCCTAACACCCACTGATAGTCCTGAAGAGAATTAGTTCTGATTAATGGGCTTTAGTTAGTCTTTGTAAAGGATACCTTGTTGCCAACATGTAAATAGGTGAAAATTTACAAACAGCTTAGTCACTGTGAAATTTTGTATCTCTTTGTCAAATGGCATGTGGAATATGGCATTTTTTCTTTGTTATCAGAGAAATTAAATTTGATGATTAGTAACTATCTGTGATCATAATAACAAAAATCCATTTTGGTTAAAAATAATTATAAAGATTCATTGACTACTTACAATGTTATTCTTAATTCTTGATATGCTTTATTTCCCAAATCCTGGCAATAGTTCTATGATGTAGGTGCTGTTTTCAATTTGCATGTTATAGAGAAGAAAACTAAGGTTCAAAAATTATATAACATGTTCAAGATCATAGAACAACTCAGTGGTGAAGTACTATAATCCAGATCCAATCTCCAAGTCTAGGTTTTTAGCCCTTTCACTAAGGACTTTCTACTGAAAGGGAAATTAGAAATGACCTACTATCACCTCCTCATTGTAATGAAAAGAAAACTGAAGTCCAAAGAGCTGAAGTGATTTGTCCAAAGTCACACAGCTACCTAGTGCCAAGTCCAGAATTAGAATTAAAATCTGCTAATGTTCATTAAGGTCAGTACATCCCTTTTCCATACACTACATCCAGGGTTATTTCTCTCTATTAACTCTCTGTTCACGTTTTGAGAATTAAAAAATATATATATATATTTTAAGAGAAGGAAGGAAGAGAGGGAGAAAGGAGGAGATGGACAGAAGAAAAGAGAAAAAAAGAAAGTAGAAATTCAGATTTACGTCAATTATACCACACAAAGTTTCAGGTTTACACGGTGGAGGGCCTGAGTCTGATCCCTTTGACACAGCCTAATGACAAATCCGAGGGCGTGTGACTGCAGATACTGAAGACAAATACACTCCAGATCTAAAGGATTATGTTTTTAGGAATGATTCCTCTTGTAAGGAAAGATGTTGGTACTTACCAGCTAGTACCTATAAGGTCACCTGTAAAGCTATTTTCTTATTCCCATCATAATAAATTCTCTGTTTCAGTTTCAATCAGGATGTACAAGTTCCAAAGCCACATTCTTTTCCTCTTCTCAAAGTTCAGTGCCTTCTTCCTCATAGAAGTCAGAGAATGAGGTAAACTTTTTCTTTCTTTCTTTCTTTTTGGCACATTTTGTGAAACACTCACAGTATTATATCACACAGCTGATCTGGAGCCAAAAGGCAGACGATCCACCAAAGTAGCTCTTGTTAAAGTTATGTCTCTAGGACCAAATTGTCCTGGCTTTGTGGCTCATCTCTTTATTCCCCTTGGCCTGGCATTTTGAATGCTACTGTCCTTATCATTCTCTTTCACTCCACCAAAGTAGCTCTTGTTCAAAAAAGTCATGTCTCTAGGACCAAATTGTCCTGGCTTTGTGGCTCATCTCTTTATTCCCCTTGGCCTGGCATTTTGAATGCTACCATCCGTATCATTCTCTTTAAAATATCTTCTTGCATTTCTCTGTTGTCCTCTCTCTGCAACCTCTTCTTTCTCCATTAGTTCTACTTCCACTAAAATTGCCTCTCTGCATATTGATCAGCTATCTAATTTCTTTCCCTGAGAATATTCATTGCTGCCTTGTTTAATGGCAGATTGGTGAGCAGAATTATGTTTAATTCAAACCATTTTCACCAACCTGTCCTTTGACTCTTTTACAGGAAGCCTTCAGAGAGTGTGTCTACTCTGTTAGTACAAGAAAAGTAGAAAGAAATGTCTGCTCATATGCCATAATAAAATTAAGTAAAAATATAAAAAGGTGTTTGTCCTAATCAGGAGAATACAACATACATAGAAATAAATGTCTTAGGAAGACTTGAAAGGAGATACATTTGATTTGGAGAAGATTTTGTTTTAATATGTACCATCAGAACCCAACAACAATAAATTATACACCTGCTTTTAGAGTTTAATGGATAATTTAATCAAATGTGCTTTTAATCGAACAATTTACTGAGTAAATTATTATTGTCATCATTAGCCGTATTGTTACCAAACTATTGCAGAATCTAAACTTGGTACTAGGCATTTTGTGTGAGACAGAGGAAGCCATGGCAGTTGATTATAATTTTTAAAATATTTATTTCACTGAAATAAAGCACCAGACAAACAAACTAACAGAAGGCTCTGGCTCTTCAATCAACAGATATGTTATTAATCCAACTGTATTTTCTCTAACCCCTGGAAAAACTGGGGGGATGCAAAGCATATAAATAACACTGTGGCTAGTACAGCTATTCATATGTATAATAATAGAATTGACAGACCACCTTTAAAATATCCAGTGGCTGAACTTTTCATATTTCAGAAGAGAAAAATGTGCACATAGATGAATACTTTTATCCAATAATCTCCTGCCATCACCAGCTCCTACCTCTCTTTGGTACTTTACTTCTGCTATCTAAACATCCCCATGCCTTTCTAAATTTTATGTTCATTTATACAACACAAGTGACTAATTTTTACTGATGTCCATAACTGTGTTTGAGGCCTGTTTATTGAATGTCTGTTAAATACCAAGTACTGTGCTGAGCATTTTATGTGCAGTATCTCATTTAGTCTTTTCATTAACCTATACAATTTGTGTTACTATTGCTAATTTACAATGAGGAAACCGAGGCTCAGGAAAGTTATATAAATTGCGTTAAAGTACACAGCTGGTAGGTGACAAAGCTGAGATTCACACTGAGGCATGTGTGAGTGTCTTTCTGCTAATAGACATTACCCTTGAATTTTCTGAGAAAAACAAAAACATCTATTGCTTTTTAGGATGCTAAAGCACTCTTTCTGTTTGATGTTAGAGTGATAAGCGCATATTAATGACTTTTCGCCATCTAACTTTTTTTTAACTTAATGTATTTGGCTGTGTGAACGTTTTCTGTGTAATCAAATGGATTTGCCATGGGCCTCTTTGAGTTTATTTGTGTATCTGAAAAACAGATAGCAACACAAAGCTCCTCTCACCTGTTTTGGTCAACTAAGCCTCATCTAAAGCACAGAATGGCCATCTTGTCAAATCTCTCTTTTGAGAATATTGTCATTCCATCAGAATAACACTCATCCAAAAAGAGGTCCATTATGACAAATCTGAATTTCTATCTAACTCAATTCAGCATTCCTTTATTACCAGTAATAGTCGTAGGTATGCTGGGAATTCCAAAGTGATTAAAACCTGGTTCTTCCTTTTAAGAAGCTTAGAGAGAAGGAAAAGCAGATTTTCTCTAACAAGTCAAGAAGTGAGTAAGGTATTGGGGCTACAGAGAAATAATGGCTTTTGAGCTGGTCATGGGAGGATCAACAGGATTTGAGAGGTGGATAAGGTGTAAGAATATTTAAAGTAGAAGAAAAGTACAAGCTATATCGAGCATAAAGCAGATTTTAGCAGAGAATAAAGTATATGCAAAATATCTGTGGAAGACAAGTTGTACTAGAAAGATGGGCCAGGACCAGGTGAGCCTGAAGAGCTTTTAGAGCCCCAAAGAGACACCCAGTCTACATTCTCTTGGTAGCAGAGAGCCTAGGGAGGGTTTTAGACATGAGAGTAATAAGAATACATCTCTTAGAAACATAACTCTGACAGCCAAGCAAAAGGCAAATGAAAATGAAGGCAAACTGAAAGTGGGAGGTTATCAGGAGGGTGCTGCAATGGTTCAGGTAAATGAGGATGTATTTTTGGACCAAGGCAACAGTGGTGAGGGAGTAAACAAAAAGACGTGAATGCAACATACTTTTAAAGTACAAGAAAAAAATGTGTTGGCTAATTGGATGTGAGATGTGGGGATAAGGAAGAGTCAAGTGTGACTTAGAGTTTCTTACCTAAGGCAGCCAAGTAGCTGATGATTCTGTTTGCTGGGAAAGAGAAAGCTTGGGACAGTGATGAGCCTGGTAGATGATGAATGTGCTTGGATGCTTTGGGTTTGCGGTAGGAATCTATGGAGGATGACAGTAAAAATGCTCATTAATTCTCATCTCTTACATATATGCAAATGACAAAGAGGAGCTGTGCAAACCCTCTGTGGAATAAGCCAGTTTATGTTTGTAGTGTTCCAGTTATTTGGCATTTCCAGTAGGGAATTTCCAATTGAAGTGAAACACAGTTGTTTAGGAAGAAATAAACGCTGAAATAATGCACATGGCGAACTCAGGGATGGAGAAAACACTCTCAAATAATTTTTTTTTAACTAAGAAAATTTCAGGCAGCACCTAAAAGTGTGGTTGCCTTCACCAGACACTTTAAATTACTATCTATACAACTTCTTGATCCTCTTTTAATGCCCAAATCTTTTCGAAGAATTTACAAACTCTTTCTTTATGTGTTTTTATCAGAATGAGTGGTTTAGAGTCACCCTGCAAAACTTGAGTGATTAGCCCATCAAAAGATGGACACATATGGAAAGATACTTCCACTTGCCATTAATACCCTATACAGTGATCCTCAAAGTGTGGTTCCTGGACCAGCAGTATCATCATCACCAGAGAACTTGTTAGAAATGTAAATGCTTGGACACTCACCCAAATATACTGAATCATGAATGTCAGCAAGCGGCACTTTTATGAGTCCTCCAGGAGATCTGGAGGCTTGCTACATTTGTGAATCAGTCCTGTAGTTCCAGAGGTAAAGACTGATGAAAAAATATGAAAAGCAATAATAAAGAAGAAAGAAAAAAACTTAAAAAAAATAATCAGCATTCACTTTCTCTTTGAACAAGTGAATGAACATTCCTTGAGGGTGTAACAGTTATGCTCCTTTTGTTTTCAATACAACAGATAATTGTTGAGAATCCAATTAGTGCCAGGGACTGTGCTAGATGTAGCATATTCAAAAGGGGAAAAATTATGTGGTTTTTCTGTCCTCTCAAAAGAAGAAGAAAAAAATGAGAAAAAGAAAAATGTATTGTTCAACTTAAAGTTAATGGTATGTTGTGGTTTTGAGGAATTCGATGGGCTTGGCTGTTAATGGCTCCAATGCCAGATGAAATGCTCAGTGAGCACCCCTGCAACAAGTACAGTGCAGGGCTGTGGCTCTACTCAGCCTGGCCACATGTTCTAAATTTCTAGGCCACAAGTGTTTCTGGGACACTAGTTTTTTTTCACTAGGCGTAATCACCACTTATCAAGTGTCTCACCAATAAGCTTCATGTAACAGAAATATCAAGCCCTATTTGATTCATCTTGCATTGCCCATTCTGTCTGAAGAGGATGGCTTTCAGGCCCTCCATCCATTTCACCTAATGATTCCTTGGAGTTCAGCTAGAGAAATCATCCCTCAGACTCTGACACCTTTGAAACCCAAGAGCATTTCAGTAAAGCACTGGAAATGTCAGAACTCCCTCTGCTGATTCTTCTTCCTCCTATTTTATCTCTAGCACACACTTTGCTGCACTGTTTGCCACTTTTATCTTCTTTCCATGATGGCTTTTATTATTATTTTTTTTTTGGTCCTGTCCAAGCTTTGAAATCATTGCTGCTCCTTTTTGTCACCCCTCGTCACTAGTTCCCTGGGTTTCACTGACCACCACTTATCTCCGCTGTGTTGCACGCGTCTTGTTGGTTCTTTCATTTTTATTTTTTTTAAATTTATTTGTTTTACTTCAGGTGCATACTATATACGGCATTTCTCCCCATGTTATTCCTCCCCACCTTACCCTCCCTCCCCACCCCCCATTGAGGAGCCAGCCTGGGGTCCTGCACAGCCCTACCCCACCCCAGTATCAGGCAATGGTCCCCCGCACTGGTCCCCCGAACCCTTCTTGGATTAAGGAAGACTGAAGACCAGCCCCTTTTCTGGAGAATTACTCTCCTCCTCCCTGTGTCAGCCAGGGATGTTGGGACAGTGTGTGATTTCTCAGTGATTTCCTACAGTGTTGTTCCCTCCCTCAAGGCTGGGAGGAGATAACCACCAACCCAGGAATTCTCAATAAATTTTTATTACTTAAGCTCAAAAAAAAAAAAAAAA
>PVKV010043212.1:0-10215 GCA_004027835.1 Alouatta palliata | reverse complement strand
GTTCAGCTGTGCTTGCTGTGAAACTCTCGATCCAGAGAATTTCCAATGGCTGTTTTTTTGTGGGGGTGGGACCAGCCGAGCCTGATCACCTGGCTCTCTGCCTCAGAGCGGTTTTTTTTTTTAAGTTGAATGGTCACTGTCTCCCAGGTGTTCCAGCCGCCTGTTGAAAAGGCGCCGGGATCTGTATGATTTCCCGTGCGGTGACCCACTGCGCCGGCTGAAACCGCGGGCGCTGGCGTTTTTTTGCCTGGGAAATCATCTGGCCTGGCTGTCTGTTTCAGTCCCCTTTTTTAATCAAATGAATGGGCGGCTCTGCCTTCCCGGAGTTCCAATTGCCAGCTAAAAGGGCACCCGGACCCACGTCTTTTGTATTGGGAACTGCTGCGCCGGGGCGCCGCTCCAAACAGCGGCGGCGAAAACGCCCGCGCAGGCGAAAACAGCCGAGCCGGCGAAAACAGCCGCGCCGGCCAAACTAGGTGCGCTGGCGACCCGTGGGGCTCCTCCCCCTGGGAATCTCCTGGTCTGTGGGCAATAAAAATCCGTCTGGGAATGTGGCGTCCACTCACCCTCCACGCTTTCACTGGGAGCTGCAATCCTCAGCTGCTCCTAATCGGCCATCTTGGATCTCCCCCGAAAGCAAATTTTCATGTGGAACCAAAGCAAAAGGAAGGCCTCAGAGGGGAAGAGAAGGAGGAAGGAGGAAAACCGTAGATAAGAGAAACTTTATAAACATCAAAGAAACCCACAGCTCCATTCTCGTAATCCGGAAACACCCCAACCTGATCCAGAGGCCTTCGCACGTAATGAATTATAGGTGGAGAGCTGGTGGAGAGACTATAGTGATTGCTATTCTTTGAGGAAATTTTAAAAAACCTTTCATCAGAACCAATAATGATAACAGTATCTGCTGTCCTGGGATCTTTGCAGACTCCCAGAATCCAGTTGGAGGAGTAGGTCACATCCACTTTCCAGTAATGCCTGCCAAAGGAGAATGGTTGAGCTTCCCACAGGGCAAAGCTCTCCAATTTGGGGGGATCCATGGGTGCACTGTGATGGTCATCTCCAGATATCACTTGTCTCACATCTTCAGAAAGGCTTATAGAACAAGGAACCATTTCTGTACTCAGAGCATTACCCACTGTCAAGGAAAAATATGATATCAGTGAGTGCTATGAGGGGCAGGGGCTCTGTGGTCCATTTATTCACTTCATCTGATCTTCTTCCAAGAAAATGGAGAATGAAAGAAGCCAAGAGAATTCTGCCTCATGCATCCATGAAGATGAAGCGTTACCACAACTCTACAGCACATACAATTATGTATTATTCTTTAAAATAATAGAGAAAATGTGACCACATCACTGGGTGAAGTAATGGTTTAATGTCTGCCTCTGTATAGTTTGTTTCAGGACATATCTAAAATATTTTTTCTTTAGTAGAAAAATCTTGTATTATTTGTCTTTAAGATCATTAATAGGTAAACATCACTTTGTTGTAATGTATTTATTGAAATGTAAATTATCAAATATTTGGTAGAAATTAACACATATAAAATTTAGAACGTTCTGCAAAGAATATTCTGATTTTACATTATCTGTTTAGTCCCTGATTTAATCTACTCTGGCTTCCTGCCCTCTGCTACCTAGACCTGCTTTCTAGAATGGGCCTAACATGGTTAGGCCATGTTCACGATCCCTCACCTTTCAGTGGTTATGAGATGTAGCTGATGGCATCAGTATTGTCCTGATCATGGATATATTAGTGATTTTCTGTGTCGATCAAAACTTTCTGATTTTATAAATAATAAAGGTCACTTGTAGAAAGCATATACATGTACTAAGAACAGAACCAATTAAAAGCCGTTATGCCAAATCTAAGCCTTCAAAGTTGAATTATAATGAATCAACATGAAATACCGGTGCCACCATGAGGATTAGTGTCTTCATAACTGTATGACCTGAATATTCTTTGTCCTCTGATTCTGCAGATACAATATGTGTCTCATTTTACATTTTCTTCAAACTGTAAGTCAGGAAATTGAGTTTTGATCATTGTAGTAGTATTACTCTGCAGGTAGGGAAGATGCAGATGTTTCAGAAAACGCTGGACTACCTACATGTCAGAAGCAATAACACTTAAGTGGGAAAAGCATCAGCCAAGGGACCCAATAAGGAAGAAGATGATGCTGGACTGCCAAGCAGTGGGCTCCTACCTCTGAATTTGTTGAGCGTGTCTAGGACTCCAGTTATACCCCATGAAGTGAGCTCTGGGTTCACCAGCTGGGGCTTTTGCGTTTGTGCCAAATCTGTCCTACAAAAAAAAAAAAAAAAAAAAAAAAAAATGGCCTCAGTTATACTTACAGGCCCAGAGATAATCACACAGTTGTACAAAGGTACTATAATTTCATACAAGATGTTTCCTCGGAATTCTACCAGTTTTGGTTAACTGGGTATACATTTTATTCTGTTCTCTTGGGTACATAAGGATGTTACTTTTTCTAAATTTTACTTGCATAAAAACTCATTTTCTCCAGACATAGTCTTCTCAGACATTACACAACTTTTAAAGGCATTAAAAGTCATTGCCTCCCTCTGCCCATCACACCCCCTGAGAATACACAGAAATCCTGGAAATATTTCAGAGAGCAAAAAAATCAGACCAAAATGTTTGGGACCTCAGCCTGCAGTT
The DNA here is from genome assembly GCA_004027835.1 of Alouatta palliata. NCBI lineage: Eukaryota > Metazoa > Chordata > Mammalia > Primates > Atelidae > Alouatta > Alouatta palliata. The sequence continues at coordinate 7,530 of PVKV010043212.1, read as the reverse complement.
GTCACTAATGCTAGCCAGTGTCTAACACAGAATGTGCCATGAGGCAAAGGACTTAATCTTTCCTGCAAAACAAAGGAGTCTAATTCCAGCCTGTGAACCCTGCTTCTAAGGGTCCTGAGGTGACCATTTTCCTGAGGTCTTTCCTACAACTGTGTGTCTTGTGATGGAGCAGGTCCGGGTCATTGATGCTTTTGGGAATAAACCTCCTTCCTCAGCCCATCCTTAGGGAATCTCCCCTCCTACCTCTGTCTTTTTTACCTCCCACCCCTCTAGAGTAGAAGACACTGCTATGATTACTCAGAATAATTGTTTATGAAGATCTGCAGGTTAGGGCTGGACAGGATGGATGAACTGGGAAAAACAAACTTCAGAATGGCAAATGATTTTTAAGTATATTTGAATTCATACAAATTTTAAGATGAAACCTTTCCAGACCAAAAAGAAAAAGACCTCAAGGCCTCTTTTGAAACAAAATAAAAAATACCCACTGAGGATGATGTTAGTAGCTCAAAATGTATATACACACTTCATTAACAAGCGAATGACCTTTTCAGAAATAACATTATTTTAGTGCAAACTCACCTTGCCAATGCATTTCTCACATCCTGCAAAGAAATAAAATAATGTTAATTGTTTTCCTTCTGCATATTTTCCCATACTCTTGTTTCTTTTTGTTTCAGTGTTTTAATAATGCATATTTTCTTATTCCCCTCTAAGGAATCATTCCAGGCTACGTTAATAATAGAATCTCAACTAAGCCATGAGAGGCTTCATCAGTGGACATTAAGAGCAAAGGAGCTCAGCAAGAGATTGTGGAGTAAAGCAAGGATACCTGGGTTTCCAGAGTCATTCATTTCCTCATCTTATTCCCAAGGAAAAGTCTGAGCACACATGACAGCTATTAAAACAAAACAGAGAACCATACGAAAAACAGAGTACGCTAACATTGATGAACAACTTTTACAAACCTTGCCCAGGCAAGAGGAAAAGCCTCAATGTCTTCAGTAAATCACTGTTGTATGAGACATCAGAGAGAGGGGAGGAAGTAGGGCACATAAATGGAGTATTAGTAACCTTCCCCTGGCCTGAGGTTCTGCTGACTGTGGATAACCTCTCTGTGTGGATAGTACTCCTAATTATATTGGAGAGAATGTTTTTCTATGTTACGTACTACAATGGCAAAAACTTCCCAAAGATTACCAAAGCATGCAGTAATAAATGACTGGACAAATGTAATGATGGGTGTCAGACAGCAGGTGTTACTTAGCTAACGGTAGTGACCTATGCAGGTGACATTCCACGTCCTGGCAGCATTGCCCAGCAAAGGCTTCCTGTCTCTGAGGATGGACCCTCCCTCCTCACCTGGGGCAGCTCCAGGCCAGGCATGTGGCTCATCTCCCACAGCTCTCTGTGCATGTCTTTCATTCTTTCTAAATGCTGGGTCGTTCTCACTTGACTGTTTCGGAGTTGTTGGAAAAGCTCCTCTCCTTCTCTGTCCAGTGCCTGTAGACAAAGTTGCTCTTCTTTTTCAAGAAATTGATGCATCTTTTGATACTGAATATTGATTATTACCTTCCTTAAGTCCACATAGTCCTGCAGAAACATTTGGTTAAAAGGATTACATGTTGTCACTCTCAACAGAAAACTGCAGATAATTATATTCTGGGTGCAATCAAGCAGGTTGATAAATTTTCTGCCTCTTGCAAAGAGTCTTGAATATTTGCTATTTCTTCTATCATTTTAAAAAAAGTTCCTATTCTCTTTCCCAGTTTAAATCAAAACCTATATAAAGACTCCTAGTTTCTCTCCCTGTGACACTTCTTCACCAAATCAGTTATTTCCCCTATTAATCTTATGCCTTTTCGGTTTTTTCCATGCCTGATTCACCTAAATGTTAAAAAACCATTTAGCCATACAACATATTATGCAGATGGTTTTTTTAACTATATTTTTCCTCTATATACTATTCTATTTCTTTCCTCTTCCTCACACTCAACCTTAGTAAAATGTCTCATTTCCAGTGTCTGAAAAGGTTTATATCAACCTTCAAATTTGAACTAGGTTACATAATATGCCATTTATCAAATATATTAAAGTTACTTGACTAGCTTGTGTGGGCTTCTCTATCTGTGACTCCTATTATACCAATTGAAATCATTACATTTATATGGGATGAAATAACTATCTTTTAAGTGGTAGTTTAAATTTAGCTAAAAATTATAAGCCAACATTGTGTTTATTTGCATAAAAACAAAAGGAAACATTTTCATTCTTACCACTATCAAATGAGCTTTGCTAGTTCCCTGATTTATATTGTTTTGTGTTTCTTGATTGATTTTCCATAAATATTCCATTTCCTTTGTCAGTTTCTCCTGCAAAATAAACAAGAAGCTTAGGAATAATGAGGACAGTATCATAGATTTCATCCTGTTATCGATAAATAAAAGGCTGTAGTTGAAAGAATCATGAATTTATGTTAGAGTGGAGTGGTCAGATTTTTCCACGTTAAATTTGGTTCTAATGATTTGGAAGTTAAAGTGATAGAAACATAATAGAGAGTTTTAAGGAACCCTTCAGATAATAGCATCAATTTTCTGAGAAACTGGCCTTTACATAATCTGACTTTGAAAACTGTTTTGCTGACAATATTTCTAAGGAAACCTGCTTTAGTAAAGGCTTAACACAGCTTTGATTAGAGTGGCAAATTAGTCAGCCACATTGAAAGGACACATTTTTGTCTTATGATTTCCATGAAATAATCACCACCTCCACCATCTGCATTCTCATCACCATCATTAGCATAGGCCCTCATCTTTGTGATTTAAGAGTCTGTAGATTTCAAACAGCCTTAGAGGCACCACGTACCCTGCATTCCTCAGCAGGCCATCCTATTGGGCTGTGGCTGTGATCCATGGCTCTGGCGACTCAGAGCTGGGCCCACAGAGCAATCTCCTGTCAGCCTCACTGAAGAGCTCCTTAGTCTCCTCATGTCGCACACAGAGCTTGTCTGAGCTGTTGATGTTTCTCTGAGGTTTGGTCTGTCTGGCAAGGAAAGCCAGCTTTTTGAGGGACACATCGGTTTTGAAGTCGGACTTCTCTGAGATCTCTCTGCATGCAGGGCGGCATATTAGTGCTCTGCCTTCTTCCCAGCAGAGGCAGAGGCAGGGCCTGCAAAAGTTGTGCCCACAGGCAATGGCGACCGGGTCTATGAAGTAGGTCATGCATATGGTGCAGATGACGTCATTCTGGAAGGTCTGCAGGCTGCTGAATCCAGGTTTCTGAAAATTAAAAAAAAATTCTGAGAATTTCTCTCCCTTATTTTATTTGTATTTTCCCCAGGATAGGAAAAAAAAAAAAAAAGGGCTGGTAGACAATTTTCCTTCTTTACTTGCGTTCTGTTCAGTCTGTTCAATAACTTAGCTCCAGTACAAACTGAGACATAGTAAATTAGCAAACGTGCTGAATTTATGAAGTTTCTCCTCAATAGCAATTAGAGATTGGGTCCAGGGCTCCCTGAGACACCACAATCCTAAGATGTTCAAGTCTCTTTTTTAGAAAATGGTGTAGGATTTGCATGTAACCTAAGTCTACCCTCCTGAATACTTTATCTCTAGATGATTTTGAATTTCCAGTACAAGGTAAATGCTGTGTAAATACTTGTAATGCCATACTGTTTAGGAGCAGCAAGAGGATTTTGTTTAAGAAATATGTACATGTTTGGCTCGGTGCCGTAGCTCAAGCCTCTAATCCCAGCACTTTGGGAGGCTGAGGTTAGCAGATCACAAAGTCAGTAGATCGAGACCATCCTAGCTAACATGGTGAAACCCCGTCTCTACTAAAATTACAAAAAAATTAGCTGGGTGTGGTGCACACACCTGTAGTCCCAGCTACTCTGGGGGCTGTGGCAGGAGAATCTCTTGAACCCAGGAGGCAGAGGTTGCAGTGAGCCAAGATCCCACCATAGCACTCCAGCCTGGGCAACAGAGCAAGACTCTGTCTCCAATAAAAAAAAAAAAAAAAAAAAAAAAAATGCATGTTCGGTATAGCTGCTTTTTCTTCCTGCAAATATATTTTTTTTAATCTGAGATTAGTTGAATCCACGGGTATGAAACCCATGGATATGAAGATTCAACTGTGATTCAAATGGGAAAATGAGACAAGAGTTCTCATGGTATGATGATTAAACAAGCAGTGCTCTCAATCATTCCCAATGACTTAGACAATCCTTCCTAGGATTTACCAGGAAGACAGTAAACACTGGGATGATTTCTGAGTCTCTTCTATAAGCTGATTAATGAAGAAGCACATTCTGAATCTCCTCCTGTCTCTGTCAGTCTATCTCTCTCAATGATTCCATGATGATAATATATAAAAGACACTTAGTATCTATGCTATTATTCTACACTCCCTGCCTCCAAACTCAGCTGTGAAGTTTTCTTAGACAATTATAAATGAAGTAAGTTTTACCTAAGATTGATTAATCAAAGTGGACTTCAACTGTCAACTCCTAAAATTATCATTCCTTGAATTTGTCCTTTTAATTTTAATATCAAAATTCTTCCTTTCAATAAATTAAATGTAAATAATGTCTATTAATTTAGAAAAGTTGTTTCCGTAGTCAATCCAGATGATCAGAGAGAACACTTTCATATTTTGAAATAGTGAGTATTTAAACTATAATAGCAAGAATTAACAACTGATCAATTGTCTTCTAAAATAACAAAAAAGTGAAGACATGTTTTAGGTTTTTTGCTCTAAACTAGAAAATCCAGAAATGCAGTTAATGGAAGCATGGCCACCAATTTACCTTTCCCCACAGTGATTTAGAAGCCACAGTCTCTTGGAACTCCTTACCAGTTTGTTAGATCTATTTTCTTTTCTTTCTTTTTTTCTTTTTTCTTTCTTTCTTCCTTCCTTCTTTCCTTCTTTCTCTTTTTCTTTCTTTCTTTTCTTCTTCCTTCCTTCCTTCCTTTCTTCCTTTTCTTTCATTCATTCTTCCTTCTTTCCTTTCTTTCTTTTCTTCTTTTTTTCTTTCCTTTCTCTCCCTTCCTTCCTTTCTTCCTTCCTTCCTTTTCTTTCATTCATTCTTTCTTCCTTCTTTCCTTTCTTTCTTTTCTTCTTTCTTTCTTTCCTTTCTCTCCTTTCCTTCCTTCCTTCCTTCCTTCCTTCCTTCCTTCCTTCCTTCCTTCCTTCCTTCCTTCCTTCTTTTCTTCTTTCTTTCATTGTTGCAACCTTACTAAATCTTCCAACTTTCAGATTCAAGCAATTCTCCTGCCTCAGCCTCCCAAGTAGCTGGTATTACAGGCACCTGCCACCATGCCAGCATAATTTTTTTAAGTTTTCAGTACAGACAGTTTTTCGCCATGTTGGCCAGGCTAGTTTCTAACTCCTGACTTGAAGAGATCTCCCAACCTCGACCTTCCAAAGTGCTAGGACTACAAGCATGAGCCTGCACGCTGGGCTGGTTAGATCTATTTTAAACATCTTTCAAGTGAATCTGCAAACTGAAAATTGTGAAGAGGTAGCAAATAGGATCTTTGCAACAGGAATTTTCAAAGCAATTCAACATTTTTAATTTTTACTGTGGTTTACTTTATAACCATTACTGCATGCCCACATTTTAGTGAACATTTTAGGCATTTGATGGGTTCTATCACTGCATGAAACCATGGAAAGATGTCTTTTCACACCTAAAAAAATCTAACAATACAGAAAATAGTCACATAAAATATATCAAACAGCAAGGGAACACAAATCATGTTACAAATTAAAGATACTTTATCTTGATTTGGCATAAAATCACTAGGACAGCTACTTGTTTGCTTAGTAAAGATCCAAGCATGCTGCCAGGTAAATTTAAAGTATTTTTGAGAGAAAAAGTAAGCATGATGGGTTTGCTATAAATTTGATACTCACAAGACTGCTATGAATGGTCTCTTTCTAGAAGCTCTGTTGATATCCATAGAAGTAACTCCTGGTGGTCCAAAGCCCAAAAGCCAGAAATCCAGTGGGTTCTTACTGAAGGAGAGGTGTGTGGACAAGTACCCTTTTATAGCATATGGGCCCACACAAGACCACACTCACTTCCTGAAACTGATTAGATTGCACAGGAGGGGGTAAATTGGCTGATTAGATTTATGGAGTACAGAAAGCCACACTTGGGGGCTCAAGGCTCAACAGACAAGTTTGGGATGAGATGCAAGAAAGTTGACTTATCACAGGCTTTCAAAGAAATATTTTATGTAAAACAATTATTTCATTAAATATATTTTTATTTTTCACATGCTAACTTTTTTTTTTTTGAGACAATGTCTCACTCTGTTGCTCTGGTTGGAGTGCAATGGCTCAATCTCGGCTTGCTGCAACCTCCACCTACCTGGTTCAAGTGATTCTCCTGCCTCAGCTTCCCAAGTGGCTGAGATTACAGGTGCCTGCCATTATGCCCAGCTAATGCGTGTATTTTTAGGAGAGATAGGATTTCACCATGTTGGTCAGGCTGGTCTGGAACTCCTGACCTCAGGTGATCCACCCACCTCAGCCTCCCAAAGTGCTGGGATTACAGGTGTGAGCCACCATGCCCAGCCACATGCTAACTTTTAAAATTTTGTTTCTTACTCTGAGTTTTAAAATTATAATTGCTTAAGCATCTAGACATTATTTATCTGAATATGTCCAAAGATAAAACATTAACTGAGATTACCAACACATCTGAACTGTGTAACTCTCTTGTTTAAAAAGTGTATCGAGGAACTCAATTGTGTTTCATATAATTGTGTACATAATGCTTAGTGGATTTAGTTGTATCAGCCTTTTTTTTCTTATTTTTACTATTTTATGACTATTTTGTGATGATTGTTTTATATAAAAATAAAATGTTTTTTCAATTCATACATCTTTTTGAATAATTTTAAAACAGATACTTTACATATACATGTACATAAACATCAATAACAATGTATCCATATTTTTGAAATTATATATTATTTACACAATAATAGTCATTATTATTATTACCTTTTTTTGAGACGGAGTCTCCCTCTGTCACCCAGGCTGGAGTGCAATGGCATGATCTCAGCTCACTGCAACCTTTGCCTCCCAGATTCAAGCAATTCTCCTGCTTCAGCCTCCCAAGTGGCTGGGATTGCAGGTGTCTGCCACCATGCCTGGCTAAATTTTGTATTTTTAGTAGAGATGGGGTTTCACCATGTCGGCCAGGCTGGTCTCAAACTGCTGACCTCAGGTGATCTACCTACCTCTGCCTCCCAAAGTGCTGGAATTTCAGGCATTAGTCAAGGCACCTGGCTGCTATTTACACAATCATTATATGCATAATTATCTTTAATAGTGTATAAAAGATGTTTCTAACACAGGTGTCATAGTAGCAGATTTTGTTGTCGTTTACCGTGATTTAATAAATCACCAATGTTTACACATAGTTGTATTAATAAATTATCTAATGTTTGGGAATTTAGGTCATTTCTATAAACTTAAAATTAACATACTTTGCTAGAAATTGAAAAAGTAAAAATC
>PVKV010043211.1:0-10218 GCA_004027835.1 Alouatta palliata | reverse complement strand
TGCAGCTAAGATGGTTAAATGCTCCCTGGATGGCAGTGCCCAGGAGGAGATAAGATAAATGGAGTAAAGAGGTGGGTCTAATTCACAGGAGCTTAGAAGTGCTGGGTTCCTGGAAGCTGTGGAATATTGGAGACAGCCTGCCTGCAAGGAAGGGCACAGCCTCTCAGGGACAGTCCCTTCCACTGCCCATCCTCAGCAACAGCTCCAGCAGGGAGGAAGGGGGACACGACTCTGCTCATATCCCAGACTTCAGATTTATTTCACCAGCTCCCAATAAATTCCTCATGCCAGAGGCCTCACCGTTCATCTCAGGCTGGCAAGGTGGAGGTAGGGGTGCACTGCACAGGAAGTGCCTGTCTGAGATTGCTCGGGGACATGGCCACATGTCTTGCCAGGAGGCCAGCCCCTAAATCCTCCTCTGACTTGTTCCCTTCCTAGTAAATCTGAATAGTTTAAAATAACTCCTCCTGACCTTGAAGCTGGTGCCAACTATCTACCATCCATCAGCCCTGGCCGATTTCTTATTAAGGTTCTGCTGTTCCCTTGCAAAAGTTGCCACCTTAAATCAAATGGCCCATAGGGCAAGGGAGAGACAGGGGCCAACAGCAGTTCAGGAAGATGAGATTCTAGTGCCACTGCTGGAGCCAGCCAGGCAGCCTTCCGGGTCCTGACCCTGCGGCTTGCACGAGGGCATACGGATCATAGTTACCCAAGCTCTGCAAAGCTAGAAAAGGCTGCCTGGGGAGGAGCTCGGAGGAGACCAGCTTCCCAAGGTTTCCCAAACACCAGCAGCGAGAAGGCTCAGGTAAAGTGGACTTGTAGCACTGATGACATTCATTCATTCACTCACTTATGAATACATGTCACTTATTTAATAAGTCTGTATCAGATGCCTACTGTGTACCTGTTCTAGATGCTGGGGGTTCAGCAGTCAACAGGACAGAGAACGTGCATGCTTTCATGGATATTACCCGTCAGTAACGGAAATGCAATTCACAAGAATGTAAATAGGCTGGGTGAGGTGGCTCACGCCTGTAATCCCAGCTCTTTGGGAGGCCCAGGCGGGTGGATCACGAGGTCAGGAGTTCAAAACTAGCCTGGCCAAAATGGTGAAACCCTGTCTCTACAAAAAAATAAATAAATAAAATAAATAAACATGGTAGTTGCAATTGGTGATAAATGATAAGAATAAAATAAAGGAGTGATGCGTTAGAGTGTGTGAGGCGGGGTGGTCAGGTGGTCAGGGAAGGCCCCTGTGGGGGCTGGTGGGAGGATTTGAGCCAAGACTTGAATGCGAGGAGCCACTTTGCCAAAAACTAGGGGAGTTATGTGTTCATCATCCTTCACTCTTGGTCTGTTTTTGACTCAGCAGAACAAAATTTGTTTTACGCTTGGGACAATTGCCAGGCTCTGCAGAGGATTTACAAATGGACGAGCACATTCCTGCTCACACAATGCCTTCTGTCTAGTGGCTGTGATCATGCGCCGTGCGAGGAACCGTAGGGCAGGGTGGCTGGGGACCAAGGCATCGTGCTGGAAGCTCAGAGGAGGCGCAGGCCCCTTCCTGCCTGGGTGAGCAGGGCAGGGGTCCCGGAGAGCAGAGCGCCAGAAGGGACTCTGGCAGGAGTTGGGAGCTGTGAGCAGCGCCTGGGTCCCAGTGGTGCTCATTTATTCCATCAGATGCTGGTGCTGGGTGGCTGTATGTGTCCTGCTAATGACCAGAGTGAACGAAGTTGTTTCTTGGAGAAATGCAGATGACACATACCGCCTCATCAGCAAAAAAATTACGGGCAGGGAGGAGGAATGCAGACTTGGAACCAGCTTTGTTTTAATAACTGGCAGCAGATGAGGGGCACGGGTTGTTTTTTTCCTGGCTGTTGCCACTGCGAAAGGAAAGCACTGAGGTTTCCCCTCTTTTGTGCACTGCACGTCCCCCAGCTCCGGGTCACAGCCCTGACTGGGAACCCGAGCTCCAGATGGTACAGATCATGAGAAATGACAGGTCCCCGATGCAGCTGCAGGGCCTCTCTGGGGCCAGCACACACCACACAGGCCGGTCTGCCACTGAAATGAGCAGTTCTCGTTCATAAGTCGATACGATTTGCTTAGCGAATAAAGATGAGCAGGGCCACCTTGTCCGTGTTTGCTCTCAGCTCTGAACTCTGACACGGGGTTGCAGAGGACAACCGAGAAATACAGTGGCTTTGCATGCACCTTGGCAGCTGATTGGCTGATGACCTCAGAGGCTGGCATTGCACCCCGCTGTGGAGACTCTTGGCAGGCAGACTCCAGGCTAGGCACGGCAGAGACCGTGTCAGCTCCTTCCCTCAAGGAACATACAGTCCAGGGGAGAGAGACAGGCACAGTCACCAGGGCCTGAAGATGATGTAGGTGCTATCCTATACCTGTATACAGGGCAGGAGGTGGGGACGGGGAGGGAGAGGACAGCTGTATCAGGTAGATCTTGGGCGGAGTTTTGACCTCCCTCTTTATGCCCGTACAATGCTTTGCACAGAACAGGCACAGAATAGAATGAAGAAAATGGAACAACACAAGCTGTAAGTCCCACCAAGATATGCCATAGCTAAAATGAAGCAGAGCCATTTCTATTTCTTGAGGGATGGGGAGATTAAACTCGTGCACAGTTTTCTCTCAATTTCATGTTTTCCTTTTAAAATCTCCCTCTAACCTTTGGTTTCTAAAACCGCTTGACTACCCTAAAGTCTAGGGAAAGAGACGAATACTATGAAGCAGTTACTATGCGGTGGGCTCTGGGCTGGGTGTTCACAGAGGTTGGCCTCCTTTAATCCCCCCGCTTCCTGACAGCCTTGCAAATTATTCTCCTTCCACAGATGAGGAAACTGGGATGGGATCTAGCCAAGGCCCCCAGCTGCTGCAGGGAGAGAGCATCCCTGTGTAAGATGACCACCTTAGCCCAGCAATATTCCCTATGTAGCTCTGCAGCTTTGCTCAGTGGTGTTCTGCAAAGATGCCCCCTCCCCACCACCACCACCAGAGCCGGCCTCTTGTAGAGTACAGGGTTACAGACGTCTCAAACAATTGGTGAGCATCATTTTTGCTTGTTCGTTGGTGATTCCATAAGGCTTAATGCTTAATCCTTTCCTGCCACACTGGTCCTGGTTATCACGTGGACACCGGCCGCCTAGCCGGGACGGGCTTGGGCAGTTGGCTGTTGGTTGGAGATGTGTAAAGTGGGGCAAGTAATGCCCAGGTCAGGTGTGCCGTGGAACTTTCCAGAGCCCAGCTCTGGCTGCTCACTGTGAGCTCTGATTGAAGGGGCAGCTGAGCCTGACAGGGTTTCCTTAGCTCTTAGACTCTGCTTCTAAACCTGATGTCTCCGAGGATTTTTACTCAAGCTGGGCTTTCCCAGCCCTGTGGGGCAACCTCAGGGCCAACTCTCTGGCTGAGCAGACTATCGCCCCAGAGTCCAGACGGACTGACTTTCACTCTAGTCTTTTCCTGATTGTCCTCGCCAGGCTGCTGGGGTCATTTGCCTTGGGATGGAGAAAAGGGAAAGAGGAGCCTAGGCCACTTCCTCATTAAACCGCTTCCCTCAGAATAGCAGTCAGTAAGCTATGGCCCATGGGCCAAGTCTATTCCACTGCCTGCTTTTATAAATAAAGTTTTATTGGAACACAGCCATGCCCATTCGTTTCTGGATTGCCTGTGACTACTTTCTCACTGTAACAGCAAGGTTGAGTCGTGGTGACAGGGACTGTCTTGCCCAAAAGACAGAGAATATTTATTTTCTGGCCCTTTGTAGAAAAACTTTGCCAATTTCTATTTTAGAACAGTAGCATTTTTCATCCCAGTGTTTTTCTATGAAAAATATTAAATGCCTTAAAGACAGGATCGCCAAACCTTTCAATCACCTGGGATAATGCTGTAGTAATAGAAGCAGTAGAGTCTGGGCTAAATGCTGACCCTGTGGAAGCTAAGAGCACAGGTTCTGAAGGCAGGGTGGTCCTGTCCCAACATCACCATGGTCCCAACTGTGGGACCTTGGGCAAGGCATGAGACCTTCTATAAGTGGAGATACCAGTACCTTCTTCACAGGGTTTCTGTCTGAGTTAGATAAGGTGTCCCACGTAAAGCACGTAGACGGTGCCTTGCTACAGTGTTCAGTCCGTGGTGGTTTATTCATTTCAGCCTCATGGCAAATCCCTATTCCTTACGTCATGGTGGGTACAGGAATCTGCCCATCTAAACCCTTGGTATTCAAATTCAGAAAGAGAAAAGCATCGTATATGAAGTTTGGGATAAATCACTCACTGTGACAACTTTCTTCTTTTTTTCTGAGCTCAGGACCAAACAGATTTGGATGGTGAGGGATATTCGCCCTTGTGGTCTTTAAGTACTTTTTTGCAATACTTTTAACGGCAAAACTGCAGTTACTTTTGTATCATCTACTAGATACCATTATCATTCCCATTTTACAGATGCAGAAGCTGAGGCTGAGAGAGGGTAAGGAGCCATGAGGTGCAGGACTCGGTCCAGACTGTCTGGCCCGGGAGCACCCAGTGACCAAGCACATTGCCGCTCCCTGGTGTCTGACCACGGAGTCCCTGGCTGGTAGTAGAGGCCCACATGTGATGAGTGGATTTGTGAGTGAGGGGCACGTAAGAGCAGGCAGACACTGTTTTTCACCCCTGCGCTGAGCCTCATTACCACGGAGATTGTTGTGCTCAGGCGTTGTCACCAGTCTAGGGGACTTTGCACAACTGGCTGCCCAGTGCCCTCCATGACCAGCACCCTCATTTCAGGATGGCCTCCCCGAATTCAGTCACCTGAACAACAGGGCAGCAGCGACCAGACTCTTCCATTTTGGAGCCCCTGGCCTGATGGGAGAGGCTGGGACTGTGCGCCGTGAAAGACAAGGGCCAGGTGAAAGGAGCGCTGGTGTAGAGCTGGGGCACCTGGGGTTGAATCCCAGCTCTGCCACTAACTTGCTTTGTGATTTTAGGCCAGTCACTTCCTCTCTCTGGGCCTCAACTTCCTAATTTTTCAAATAAGGGTATTACATTTCATGAGACCAGTGGTTTTTAATGGGGCATAGGTGTCCCCCAGGGGACATTTAGCAATGTCTGGAGACGTTTTTGGTTGTCACAGCTGTGGAGGGAGAGCACTGTTGGAATGTGGTGGGTCGTAGCCAGGGTTGCTGCTAAACATCTGCAGGGTGGAGGGCAGCCCTTACAGCAGGCATCCCACTTGAAATGGCAGGAGTGCCACTGTAGAGAAGCCATGTGTCTATATCCAGCTCCAAATTCCCATTCTTCATTTGCTCATAAAACATTTATCAAGTACCTACTGTGTGCCAGGCAGTGCGCAGGACAGGATCCCTGCCCTATTGGGGCTCACAGTTTCTAAGAATAGTGATAATAATAAGAGTTGGCCCGGCACAGTGGCTCATGTCTGTAATCCCAGCACTTTGGAAGCCCACAGCGGGCAGATCACGATATCAGCAGTCTAAGACCAGCCTGGCCAATGTGGTAAAACCCTGTCTCTACTAAAAATATAAAAATTACCTGGGCATGATGGTGCACACCTGTAATCCCAGCTACTCAGGTGGCTGAGGCTGGAGAATCGCTTGAACCTGGGAGGTGGAGGTTGTGGTGAGCCGAGATCGCACCACTGCACTCCAGCCTGGGCGGCAGAGTGAGACTCCACCTCAAAAAAAAATAAAGTTCATATGGGTTGACTGCTAACTATGTATTAATACCAGGGTTTTTTTTTCCATGAACTAGCTTACTCGATCCTTAAAAATTATTATTACTCCCATTTTACTGATGAGAAAACTGAGGGTCAGCAAAGTAAAGGATTTGGCTTCAGGCCACATAGCCGCTAAGTGGTGTGTTGGCATTTTTACTCCAGAACCGATGTTCCTAACCATACCCGCCCTCAACTGCCCTGAATCAAGGCGTTAAGTCCTTGCCAGCCACACCAGAGGAAGGGAGCTTGGAATGCTTGGTCCTGAGGTCTCTTTATCATGCAAACCGTTTAGCAAACTGGAAGAGGGCCTCATGACTATAAACCAGCCAGTAATGACCTCACAGGCAAAGGGGGCTGGAGAAGTGTTAGGGCCACAGAGACATTAATGTGCTTCCGGCCACTGCTGCTAGCAAGACATGTTAGCACGTTATGGGAGCCATAAACGGCTATATGACGGCATTCCTCCCTGCAGTGGGAGCCTCAGTGAGCAGAAACGGAGCTTCTCAGGGCTCAGGTATCGTAGGCCTGGTTGGCCAAAGGCGGAGGGTCCCACCTGCCACAGGTAGGATGCTGCAGAGAAAGGTGGGGGAGAAGGTGGGGAGGCTGCCGCAGGAGAACTGGGTTCTGGTCCCTTTTATGATCTCAAAACAGCTTCGGGATCTCCAGCAAGTCCTGTAATTGTCTGGGACTCATTTTCTCCGTCTGTAAAATGGAAACAGTAATGTTCATTTTCTCGGGCTATCCTGAGGCTCTAATAAGGTGAGAGATGTAGACAGTGGCTAGGAAGGAATGCATTTTACCAAGGTGTTAAGCCTCGTTACTGTTGGTGCCTGTGGGAGTAATAATAGCTGCAGTAGCAACGTAAAGGGATTTAGTCACACATTGGACCCGACACTGGCTCTGAGATGTCCTCAGACATTAGACTTGAGTGAAGCTTCGTATCCGTCTAGTTCCTTGTGTAAGTAATAGCTTTCATTCATCCCACACTTGTGATGCTCCAGACACTGTCTAAGCACTTTAACCGTATTAACTCATGAATCCTCACATCACACCTCTACGTCAGGGATGACTGTGATCCCCATTTTACAGATGAGAAAGCTGAAGCCTGGAGAGATAGCAAGATGGGCGGCTGCGTGCAGGCAGACCGGCTCCACCCTCACGCAGACGGGAACTGGAGCCGCTTGTGGGCAGCAGGCAGATGGTGCCTCCTCTTTCTGGGGGCCTCAACTCTCTCCTGATTGCAGGGGCCACAGGGCATCATCTGACCCCACCCTCCCTGCAGAGCAATGGAAACACAGTGGTTAGTTTTTATGGGGCTTGATTTTGGGGATGACTGCAAGCCTCAGCCCAGTGGGCCGATCAGGAAGGCGCGTTCAGGAGGCGGGGCTCAGCCCTCTGGCTGGCATCCAGAGACCTCCCAGCCCCGCTAGGGGTGTGGCAAGGATATGGCAGGGTCTCGCAGCTGTGGAGCTTGGTGTGACCACAGTGCAGCAGGTGCGTTTGAGACAGGCCTGCAGTGAGCAGGGTCTCCATTTGGACGCTGGGAGTCCAAATGCACAGTGCAGTGGGGCCCCACCTCAGATAGACACGGCCGGCAGCCAAGGGGGACAGCCTGATGCTCAGTTACTGTGTGGTCTTCAGGCCTTGCACAGCATGCTGATGTTTGTTGTTTTTAAAATTATCATTGAAATAGGCACATAAAAATGTAAAATTCTTACAGATTTCCCCTGGGCTTCCAGCAATCCTAGAGAAACACTGCCTTTGGTGGATCTCGGCGTGCGAGCGATAGGGGGATGGTGGGGCGGAGGTCAGCAACAAACTGGGGGGACTCTGATGTTGGTGCTGGGACCCTAAGATCCATGCTTCCCTGTCCCTGAGCCCTTGGCGTCTCTCAGCCTCCTCTCGCCTCCCCTGCCTCTGCCTTCAGGGAAATGTCCTGGGCGCCCTGCTCATGATCTTGTTCCTGAGCTGTCAGAAGCCTCATGCGTCATGCTTCGTGTCCAGGCATTTGGGAAGTTCTCAGGGAGGCCAAACCCACAGAGCTATCCAGCGCCTTTCCTTCCAGTTTGCTGTCCGTTTGGGTGTCCAGAACCGTGTGAACCGGGAGATGGATGAAATGGCTTTTTCAAGCCTCAAATCCTGTTAACTTGGGGTGCCTCTGCAAGAACACAAGGACATACTGTCCTCCCGCAGCCAAGGCATAGATAGCCCTTAGCCCACCCCGGCCCCTCTGCAGCGGGAGACCTGGGTGGACACTGTCCAGGTTCCCTGGAAGGTGGAGGAAACCCCACTGCTCCCCCACCTCGCTGGGCCCTCCTTAAGTACCCTCCACAGTGAGAAGTCAGGGGAGATCCTGATGTTTGCCAAGTGGAAAAGACGGGAAAATCAATAGGGGGAAAAAATCTCATTTTCAAGCTTCTAAGCAGGTATTGCAATCAATAATGCAAAGAGCCGCGGGAGGCCATTAAGCCACACTCCGCAGTGTCCTCTTGGACCCAGGAAGTGTTTGCTGAGCAGTGGGACTTCAAGGGCACCACACTACCCACCCCCACCTGCCCCATGACCACGGCTGTGGGCTGTGTCTTTCAGGGGAGCTGGTCTGAGTCTCCGCAGGGGAAACCCTGCTTGCAAATTAGGTAACCCATCCCCCAACCCGTGCGGCCCGCAGTGCAGTGGCCCCTCAGATCCAGAGCAGACGACACCAAAGTGCAGTGGCATCCCATCTGACTCAGCCGTGGGAGGTTTGCCAAGGAGATGGCACTTGCCATTTTCCCCTTTGTTTTTTTATTTTACTCCTGGAGATAAATGCGACCTTTTTTTTCCCCACTCTCACAGAATAAATAGACTCCTGGTTTATGTTCCATCATTTCCTAGCGTATCGTATATACTGCAAAGTTTCATTTTTCAATCCTGTTTCTGATAACTGCCACAGAATATGAGGTGCTTTGGCGGGATGGTGGGGGCATGTGTGCTCTGAGAAGGGGTGCATCCCCCTTCCGCCACACCCGTGGCATCATTTGCTTCCCCCCTTGCCTCTGAGCTGTGACTATGCTTTTGAAACGTGCTGCATCTGTATGGACACAAGGGCCGTGAATCGGGGCTTATAGGCATGGCAGCGCACGGACCAGGAGGAAGGCGGCTTAGGAGGAGGAGACCTGGCGCCCTCCAGAAGCTCCCAGGTTGGGGTGGGAGCTCCAGGCCCTGACTCACAGTGCCCCCAGTCTGATAGAAGAATCTAGGCCCTGTCTATAAGATGATAGAATAATAGCACTTAAAAAAAACCGTTTCTTCCAAGTCACACTTATCACCAACAAGAATCACTGGAACATCATCAGTGTCTTCAACTCGAAGAATCTGTTCTCTCAGGTCTTGGAAGATGAAAGAGTTGTAGGGAAGGAACAAGGTCAAAATCTAGCAAGACAGTGGAACAACTGTGCATTCTTAGAATCTTCTGCAAAATCAAAAATAAATGTTAATGAGATCTTCTATGACCTAGTGCGGCAAATTAACAGAAAAACTCCAGTGCCTGGGAAGGCTCGCAAAAAGTCGTCATGTCAGCTGCTTTAATATACTAAATGCATTGTAGCTCTGAGCCAGGTCTGAAGAACTGTTGCCCAATTCAACAGTGCCAGCATTCCAACTTTGTTAAACCTACCAACATCTTAAATGGACTTTCCTGTGGTGGTACCCTTTAAGAGGCGGATGAAAGCTACTATATCAGTTTGCACATTCTAATCACTTTCCAGTATCACAAGAGAGATTTTTACTTATATAATAGTCCTAGAGTATGCAGCTGGTAAAACCAGAGGCTACATCCAGTATTACTGCTAAGAGACGTTCTTCATCCACCAATGTTGTACATGTATGAAAATGGTGTACTGTATACTTTAACATGTCCCATACTTTGTATTGGAGAGTACAATAATGTAAATCCTAAAAGCACCACTATTTTAGCATAATAAAAGAAAGTCCAAAGAGCTCCTATATAGACTACTCCAGATAACTTCGCTTCTTTGATACTTGTAGCTTATTGTAATTTTTTTTAAGAAATTCAAGGTCATTATTATTGTACAAAATAAGCGCTTTGATTAACACAGCTATATAGTTTTTTTAATTTTTAAAAAACCTGTGGAGACAGTGATCTTGTCTTTAAAATATGATAGTCCTTTCAGTATAATGTCTTAAAGACGTTGCCTTTAATATCTGTTGGGAAGGAAATGTCCAGACTTTTCAAATCTCTTATTATATGTTTCCTTTTTTGTTTACATAGGGAACAATGTTTATAGTCATGTGTACAGTGGGGGTCTACAACAAGAAGTGTATATTTTCAAACAATTTTTTAATGATTTAACAATTTTTGTAAATCATTTTCAGGCTTCTGCAGCTGTAGATTCTCACTGTGAATCCCTTGCTTGCTCATGCATAAGTGTATTTGCAATACCAAATATACAGGTTTAGTATTTTTGCCTGTTAGTGATTGTTTCACAT
>PVKV010043209.1:0-10217 GCA_004027835.1 Alouatta palliata | reverse complement strand
TTGGCAACAAAAGCCAAAATAGACAAATGGGACCTAATCAAACTCCACAGCTTCTGCACAGCAAAAGAAACAGTCATTAGAGTGAATCGCCAACCAACAGAATGGGAAAAAATTTTTGCAGTCTACCCATCTGACAAAGGGCTGATATCCAGAATCTACAAAGAACTGAAACAGATTTACAAGAAAAAAACAAACAAGCACTGGAGAGGATGTGGAGAAATAGGAACACTCTTACATTGTTGGTGGGAGTGTAAATTAGTTCAACCATTGTGGAAAACAGTGTGGCAATTCCTCAAGGACCTAGAAATAGAAATTCCATTTGGCCCAGCAATCCCATTACTGGGTATATATCCAAAGGATTATAAATCATTCTACTATAAGGACACATGCACACGAATGTTCATTGCAGCACAGTTTACAATAGCAAAGACCTGGAACCAACCCAAATGCCCATCGATGATAGACTGGACAAGGAAAATGTGGCACATATACACCATGGAATATTATGCAGCCGTCAAAAACGATGAGTTCACATCCTTTGTAGGGACATGGATGAACCTGGAAACCATCATTCTCAGCAAACTGACACAAGAACAGAAAATCAAACACCGCATATTCTCACTCATAGACGGGTGTTGAACAATGAGAACACATGGACACAGGGAGGGGAGCTTCTCACACGGGGTTCATTTGGGGGGAAAAAGGGGAGGGACAACGGGGGGGGGGGAGTTGGGGAGGGATAGCATGGGGAGAAATGCCAGATATAGGTGATGGGGAGGAAAGCAGCAAATCACACTGCCATATGTGTACCTATGTAACAATCTTGCATGTTCTTCACGTGTACCCCCAAACCTAAAATGCAATAAAAAGTATATATAAAAAAATAATAAAAATAATAAATAAATAAATAAATAAATAATAAAAGGTTACCGTACACTGCATTTTATGTTTTAGGTGAGAATCTGGGCATCTGTGGAAAAGATATATTACACCTAAAGAAGGCTTGAAGACTCTTTTTTTATTTTCTTGGCTATGCTATGTAAACCATGTGTTGAGAATTTTTGTTTTGACCATTACCTGTTACATGAGATCAGTGTGGAATTTTCTGCTTGTGGTGTCATGTTGGCATTCAAAAAGTTTCAGATTTTGTTAGCATTTGTGATTTTGGATTTTCAGGTTAGGGATGCTCAACCTATGATGACATCAGTCATTCACAGGTAGTGAGCCAAACCAACTTGCAGTCATGCTCAGAACTTCAAATTAGATTTTTTATTCTCCACTCTCAATTATGAGCAAGCAATTGGGGATTATCAGCTATTTCAGGAAAGCCTAAAAGAAGAAGACAAAACACATCTTGGAGGAAATGATGACTTTTTGAAATAAGAAATCTGAAATAAAACTATGAAAAATAAGTATTCTGATAATTTTAAAGTACTCTTAGAATTTTAAAAAATGTTAGCAGAAATTTAAAAGTGTTGGAAGATAAATTATGAGAAATAACCCGGAGAAAGCAAAAAGATAATGAGCTGGAAATTAGGTGAGAAAATATTAGAAAATTAGAGGACAAATCCAGGCAGTCCTATCTCTAAAAGATAGACATTTCAGAATGAGAGAATAGAGAAAATAGAAGGTTAATAATCATCAATAAAATAATTCAAAAATATTTTCAAAAATAATTTCAAAAATAAAGAATATGATCAAAAGGAGCTGCTAAGTGCAGCACTTAAAACTTAAAATATACAGAGAGCAAGGCACATTATTATTAAATTTCAAAACACTAAGAAAAATGGAAACGTTTCTCAAGTTTTCAGAAAGAAAGAAAAAAGTAACATACAGGATATAAAAAATCAGAATGGCATTCAATTTTTTAAAAAGTAACATCAAAAATGAAAAAAAAAAAAAGGCCGACTGCAGTGGCTCATACTTGCAATTCAAGCAGTTCAGCATTCGGGGAGGCTGAGGCTGGAGGATCACTTGAGGCCAGGTGTTTGAGACCAGCCTTGGCAAGATACAGAGACCCCATCTTTACAAAAATAAAAACTAAAAGGAAATTAGCCAGGCATGGTAGTGTGCACCTGTAGTCCCAGCTACTAGAGGGGCTGAGGTGAGAGGATCTGTTGACCCCAGGAGTTCCAGCTTTCAGTGAGCTATGTTTGCATCACTGCAATTGAGCCTGGGTGAGGAAATGTAATCCTGTCTCAAGAAAAAAAAAACAAAAGAAAGAAAAGAAACTAGCTATTTACCAGCCAAACAAACCATCAGTCCAGATAAGGTTAAGTAAAAGTCATTTTTAGACATTCATGTCACAATTAGATCCCATAAGCATTTTTGGAATAATTTACTAGAAATATACTTTATCAAAAAGAGGGAGGTTTTTTGTTGTTGTTGTTGTTGTTTTAAGAGAAAGATGTGGAATACAAGATATAAGAGATCCAAAATAAAAGAAAAAGAGAGATGAACAAAACCCCAAGGCAGATAGTAAAGGAAGATCCCAAGATGGCATCTGGGCAACAGTGGAGAGCTTACATTGGGATCTATGAGAAAGCTCTAGGTAAGGATTCTCAGAGAAAATGAAATAAATAGAACACTATATAGATGTTTCAATAACTTTGAAAGAGATTCTTTTAAAGTTGGCACAAAATTTGGATTTTCCAGAAAAGAAAAATTAACAACAGTTTTCTACACAGCTGAGCTCTAGTGCTGCCACTATCTTGGGAAAGCAAGAACTGAATATTAATTGAACCCAAATTATGATATAATTATAATTAGAATGGTTGTTAAGGGTGCGTGTGGATGTTGAGTGTGTGAGGAGGGAAAGATAATTTTCATCTTCCATAGCGGAAAGTCCATAGAAAATACTTAAACTGAAAAATTAAGAAGTAAAAACAAAAGTGTGCTATTTAGAGATATGGAGGTAAATACCAAAAGAATCAGCTGAAAAGTTAAAGATTAAAAAAAGTTTAAAAGTTAAAAGCAGTTTTATCTGTGTAAAGGTAATTGTGGGGAGGGATAGGAAACTGTTGTCAATGTGCTTGTTTTAAACAAATCTTACACAAATTCTCCTCAACTTACAATAGGTTATATCCTGATAATCCATTCATAAGATTAAAATATAGAAAGTCAAAAATATATTTAATATATCTAACCTACCAAATATTGTAGCTTAGTCTACCTGCTTTAAATTTGCTCAGAACATTTACATTAGCCTTACAGTTAGCCAAAATCATCTAAGAAAAAGCCTTTTATAATAAGGTGTAGAATAGTTCAAGTGATTTATTGAATATTGAAAGTAAAAAACAGAATGATTGTATGGGTACACAAACTATAGTTTCTACTGAATACATACTACTTTTGCACCGTTGTAAAGTAGAAAAATTGTAAGTCAAACCATTGTAACTCAAAGATTGATTGTACTATCGTTAGGGTCTTTATGTGCATGAATAACTGTTTAAAGTAAACATTATATTAAATATCACACTCCTCTTTTACTATACACCTAGAAAGAATAATAGTAGAAATAAAAACAACAATAATCAAAAACTCTCTAACTTTGAAACCTAAATATATTCTCCCAAACAATTCAAGTGTATGGGGGAATCAAAGCCATATTACAGATATCTAGAAAAGGACCTCTTCAAGAACTACAAACCACTGCTCAAGGAAATCAGAGAGGACACAAACAAATGGAAAACATTTCATGCTCATAGTTAGGAAGAATCAATATCGTGAAAATGGCCATATTGCCCAGAGTAATTTATAGATTCAATGCTATTCCCATTAAACTACCATTGACATTCTTCACAGACTCTTAAAAAAAATTGTTTTAAAGTGCATATGAAACCAAAAAAAGAGCTTGTATAGCCAAGACAATCCTCAGCAAAAAGAACAAGCCTGGAGGCATCATGCTACCAGACTTCAAACTATACTACAAGGCTACAGTAACAAAAGCACCATGGTACTGGTACAAAAACAGACAGATAGACCAATGGAATAGAATAGAGAACTCAAAAATAAGACCACACATTTACAACCATCTGATCTTTGAGAAACCTGACAAAAACAAGCAATGGGGAATGGATTCCTTATTTAATAAATTGTGCTGGAAGAACTGGCTAGCCATATGTAGAAAATTGAAACTGGACCTGTTCTTTACACCTTATACAAAAATTAACTCAAAATGGATTAAAGACTTAAATGTAAAACCCAAAATTTTAAAAACCTTAGAAGAAAATCTAGGCTATATACCATGTAAGATATACACATGGGCAAAGATTTAACGATGAAATCACCAAAAACAATTGGAACAAAAGCAAAAATTGGCAAAGGGGATCTAACTAAGCAAAAGAGCTTCTGCACAGCAAAAGAAGCTAGCATCAGAGTGAACAGACAACCTACAGAATGGGGAAAAATGTTTGCAATCTATCCATCTGATGTAGGTCTAATATTCGGAGTCTACAAGGAACTTAAACAAATTTACAAGAAAAAAACAAGCAACCCCACTAAAAAATGGGCAGAAGACATGTACAGACACTTCTCAAAAGAAGACATTTATGTGGCCAAAAAACGTATTTTGAAAAGTTCAAATGACTGATCATAAGAGAAATGCAAATCAAAACCACGGTAAGATCCCTTCTCATGCTAGCCAGACTGGTGATTATTTCAAAGTCAAAAAAAACAGATGCTGGCAAGATTGTAGAGAAATAGGAACATTTTTACACTGTTGGCAGGAATGTAAATTAGTTCAGCCATTGTAGAAGACAGTGTGGCAATTCCTCAAAGATCTAGAACAAGACATGTCTTTTGACTCAGCAGTTCTACTACTGGGTATATACTACAAAAAATGTACATCATTTTATTACAAAGATACATGCACATGTATGCTCATTGCAGCACTATTCACAATAGCAAGGACATGGAATCAACCCAAATGCCCATCAATGATAGACTGGATAAAGAAAATGTGGTACATATACACCACGGAATACTATGCAGCCATAAAAAGGAATGAAAATATGTCCTTTGCAGGAACATGGATGGAGTTAGAAGCCATTATCCTCAGGAAACTAAAGCAGGAATGGGAAACAAAACACCATATGTTCTTGCTTATAAGTGGAAGCTGAACAATGAGAACTCATGGACACAGAGAGGGGAAAAACACACACTGGGAACTGTTGGGGGTAGGGTGAGGAGAGGGCGAGCATTGGAATAAATAGTTAATGTATGCTGTGTATGCTGGGCTTAATACCTAGGTGATGAGTTGATAGGTACAGCAAACAACCATGGAACACATTTACCTATGCAACAAATTTGCACATCCTGCACATGTACCCTGGAACTTAAAATAAAAATTAAAAAATAGACAATAATAAGAAAATGTTAATTTAAAACTTACTTTATGAGCCAAAGCTATATTCATAGGAAACTATATAATTGTAACTACTTACACTTTTAAACAAAATAAATTAAGCCTACATTTCCAGAAGTTATAGTAAGAAAAATAAAATAAACATGGTAAGTGAAAACAAAAATTCCATAAAGATAAAACTAGAAAATAATCCATCAGAAAACAAACATGGGAGAACTAAAGTATATATAGAGTCTGTATGCTTGGGAAAAATCAGTAAATAATCAAATTAGGAAGATGATACAAATTTAGAATATTAGATATGTGTAAAAAGGAAATAACCATAAATACTAAAGAAATAAATATATAAAATACATTATAAAACTCTAATACATTTAAAAATGTGGATGAAATAAAATTTTGTTAAGTATGAATGACAAAAGTAACTCATAGCAATTCAAATACGTACAATAGTAACAATAAAAGTAATTACAAAATTGGTCACAGTTTTACCCTACAAAAACATGTAAAGACCAGATGGCTAATAAAGAATTGTTAAAAACTTCAGGAAAAAGTTATTTCTGATGCTTAGAAAGTGTTCCTTGCTACTAAAAAGAAGAAAATCTTTCTATTTTTTAAAATAAAACCGGTACACTGATTCCAGAATCTGACAAGGATGATACACAAAGATAAATTGTAGACAATTTTATATATTAACATTAATACATGATTCCCTGACTTTAGAGTTTATACTTGTTTATATAAATGAGAGCCACAGTATATTTTAGAGTAAAATAACAAAAGCATTTGAATTAAAGTAACAAAACATAAAAAGCTACATGATACATTCCCTATTATTTAAAATTGTCCATACTTTCTGATTAGAATCACTGGGACTAGAAGAAAGCATATTAATTTTAATAAGTCTTGAAATAATTTTGATGCACCTGAAGTTTGAACTCCATTACACTCAAGAGTGCTTTAAATTTACAATACATTGCAATGATAATATATTTCAAAGAATGAGGAAAAATGGGATACATATAAATACCCTGTGAGAGGTTCTTCATGAAGTAGATGGAAAACTGCTCTTGACTTGTACTTAGAAAATCAGTCTAGTTTTCAAAAGTAAAATATTCTTTTTAAAATTTAGTTCTACAAGTGTTAGCAAGTTAATCAGATAAAAAATAAAATATGTTATGAAAATATTGGGGAAAAGGGACAAGCCCAATTATCATTTTATCCAGATGCTATGATTGTATGGAGAATTCTAAAAATCAACTTCAAATACTATTAGAAATAGTAAGAAGTTTCAGATAACTATCCATTTATATAATACAATTGTCAGATTTATAATGAAATAAAAATGAAAACAATAAAATATTAGGAATACACTTAGCAGAAAATGTACAGGACCAATTCAAAGAATATTTTAAAGCCATTTTTGGATATATATCAAAAAGAATTAAATAAGAAAATATGCATCCCTCCTTAGACAAAAGAAGATGCATTATTTTAAATATGTCAATTATTTTTAATCAACAATCCAGTAAAACCGCTAATGAAATCCCAATGAAATATTTGTGAATATCCTGAGGAAATAAATCTAAAGTACATCTGAAAGAAAAAACATGTGTGAACAAGTCAAATTCTGAAAAAAAAGAATAATGGAGAAAGCTGATCTACTATATATGGAAGTATAATGAAACATTAAGTAATTCAGTAAGATATTGTCAAAGGAATAGACCAATAAATAAATGGAACAGAATAGAAAGTGCCCTTTCTAATCAGTGGAGAAAAGATGGTATAGTGGACAATTCCCTTTACCCTCTTTGAGTTTTCTCATAGTACCCAGATTTTTGGCTGTGGCATTCCCTCCTTCTCCACATAGCCAATGTGTTTTTAAAGTATCTCACCCCACCATCAATTCCAAATGTGGTAACAGATTTACGTAAATCCAAAAATTCACCCAGTTCATTTCTGCCCCAGGTCACTCATTTCTCCTGAAAGAGCAGAGCATGTAATCAAGGGTAATCTTACAGGTGTGACTCTCAGAAGAATTCTCTCTGTCCTTAATGTCCTTGTTGTTAATGTGACATATGGATGTGAAGCTTGGAACTGCTGCAGCTAATTTGCCTCAAAGACAGAGGATGACCTTAAGACAGAGCTAAAACTGTATATGACATAGCAAAATTTCCCTTACTAGAAACTGGGTCTACAAGAAGAATCAATGCTGAATTCCACCTGAACCCAGGACTTCCAATTACATGACTCATCACATTCATTCATCACTCACTCACTGACTCACAAAGAGCAAGTTCCAGTCCCACGAGCTGTCCCATGGGACATTCCCTATATAGGTGAAACTTCATTTTATCTTCTACATAATATTTTTACTGTACCCTTTCTGTGTTTAAATGTGTTTATATACACAAATACTGATCATCGTGTTGCAATTTCCTATAGTATTTAGTACAGTAACATGCGGTAAAGATTTGTAGCCTGGAAACAATAATCTATACCATCTTTCCTAAGTGTGTAATGGCTATACCATCTATGTTTGTGTAAGTACACTCTATGATGTTCACACAATGAAGAAATAACCTAAAAAGCAATGAATTTCCAGGGATATATCTCCATTGTTTGAAGACTGTCCTTTGTTAATGATTTCGGCAGCTAATGGTATTTGACTCTGCTCTCTTGTGAGCTTAGCTTTATGTTTTAATTTTAAAGCATTTAACATATATTTCCTTTTATTCAGAATATTATTTTTCTTGGAATTGCCTACTCATAAAGCTGTTGAAGCTTTCAAGTATCTGGACTCAACTTGCATTGCAAATGAATAAGAACTGAAATAAATCTTTGTGTGAGATTAGGATAATATGGTACATTAAGTATCCCGGTGGAAAAGGCAACTGTCTTAATCCAATATCTGGCAACACTGGAGAAAGAAAAATGAAGAACAGTCAAACAATGTGCATTAATCTGTTCAGGCTGTATAGCAAAATCCCTTAGACTAGGTAATTTATAAACAACATAAATTTACTGCTCACAGTGTTGGAGGCTGAGAAGTCTAAGATCAAGGAATCAGTAGATTTGGTATCTAGTGAGGGGCTGTTCCTCATAGATGGCACATTCTGTGAGTGAAAGAGCCAAGGGAGTTCACTGGATCTCCTTTACAAGGGAACTAATTCCATTCATGAAGATGATGCCCTCAGCTTAACCGCTTCCCAAAGGTCCCACCTCTGAATACTATCACATTCAGTATTAGGTTTCAATATATGCATTTCAGGAGGACATCAACATTCAGACTATAGCAAAAAGCACACCTTATTTTGCAAATACAACATTTGAATTCCATTAATTTATTGTAATATCTTTAAGTATATGTGTACTATGTGTTTAGTATTTAAGTATATATTTGCTATGCATTTAGTTCACTATATTACCAGTCTTTGATACTATACTGGTAATATTGTATCAAATTATAATGATTAGACAATACCAATGCCCTTATAGAGCTGAAAAGCTAATGGGAAAGTCAGATATTAACCAAGTAATTATAGTTCAATAAAATGATTACAAGAAACAATATCCTATTTACAAAACAGTGCGAGAAATAAGTGTAAGATACATACAAATGTGTTCCTCCATGAGTGATTAAAAAATAATTAGAGGATGTGAGTCAGAAGGGAATTACTAAATCAAGTAGTCTGACTGTCTTCTTTTACTAATATGAGAACTGGCATAGAACATTAAATAACTTGCTCTAAGGTCACTTAGCACTGGCAGAAGTAGGACTAGACGTAAGTTGTCTGAATCCTAGTTCAGTGTTTTTTCTATCATGTTATACTGTCATTCTAGGCTAGTGAACATTTGGATGAATCTTGGTAATTCCCTTTATCATATGAAGGAAATATATCTTCTTGGGAAGACGAAGTCTAATATTTTATAAATGTTTCCATGATGCTATATGTGGCTTATATAAAGGGGGAAGAGACTACTTAGTAAAGTCATGAACTGAAAATGTTTAAGTACTTCAATTTTAAGGGCCCTTTATAAGAATCAATATGCTTTCATTTATATGGGAAGATTTCTCTGTCAGCTAATTAATTCCTGCAGTGGAATTGTTTTTTGATAACAGGTCCCCAACGAAGAAAATAAGTTTATTAATAGGGTAATGTTTTTGCATGCATCAACTTAGGTTTTAGATTGACAGTTTAAAAAAGTATTTCCCAAACCACTGCAGGGTGAACAGTAGCTTCAAAAACCTTTTAAATTTCTGTGCTGATGAAGAAGAGCTTAGTATAAATAATGCGCAAATCACTTGTGCTCAGTTGTGGAAAGTGTTATGAGAAAGCAGAAACTCATTTAGTTTGTTTCATTAAGAAGCACAGCTATCTTACAAATTGCTTAGATCATAGATGTTATGTGTTCTTCCCACATAAATGGTATGTGAAGTAACATAGAAGTTAATTAGTTGATTTAGTTATTCCACAATGCATACATGTTTCAAAACAATATGTTGTACAAAAAACATATATACAATTTTTATTTGTCAACTAAAAAAACATGATTATTAAATATAAATAAATATTGAGGATAAAAAAGAAAAGCATAGGCTTAACAATACATTATAACATAAATTCTGATCCAGATACATAGAAGAACTGCGCTATAGCTGGCCTAGAGTTAGAACCTGAGCAACGCCATTTTATAAAAGACAAAGCTATGTTTTAAAATAAGTTGCAACGGCTGCCCCACTCTCCTCACAATAACTGCTGGCCTTTGGCTTCTGTACATAAAACTGCTAGTTTGCTCTGCAAACTAGGTAAAGCTATCTACCTTTCTTATCAGTAACAGCCAGAATTGT
>PVKV010043208.1:0-10223 GCA_004027835.1 Alouatta palliata | reverse complement strand
GCACAGGCCCCACATGCAGGGGCCGCCATGCTGGTCAGAGGTGAGGGGAGGCAGGTGGCAGGCGGAGGAAGTTCTGTGCAGGCTGCTGGTGTTCAGGAGAGAGGAGGAGGAAGGGTGACCTCATCGGATCTCCGTTCCACCTTAGAGAGTTACCCTGAGGGACAGATTGAGACACTGCGGATGGAGAAGTCGCACAGCCTCCAGCCAGGGTGCAGGGATCCTCGTCTGACCAGCCTCTTCTCCCAGGGGCACCACGGACATTTCCTTCCGGTCTCGCTGCCCACACAGGGCCCTGGAGCCCTTGGGGTCATGCGGGGACCCAGCTGATGCCTGCAGCAGTGGGAAGAGACCTTGGCCGGTCACACAGCAGCTCTCAGGCTGCAGCCTGGGGCCACGAGCCTCGCTGAGGCCACATCCGAATGGCCACACCCAATTTCAGGGACGCAGGCAGACCATCTCCTCCTTGCCATCCCTGGAGGGGGAGATGGGGGACGCTGGGCAAGGGACGCCTAGGCCTCCCTCGACGGCAGGGCAGGGTTCCAGTCAGTGCCCTGCTGGGAACGGAGCTCCAAGATATCGTGAAGTGGCAAAAGCCAGGTGAAGTGGCAAAAGCCAGGTGCAGAAAAGAGGAGCCATGTGCTCGCTACCTGCAGGGTGACGAGGCAGAGGGAGGCACACAGGTGGGGGCTGTCTGAACACGCATGGGAAGACGGGCACAAATCAGAACAGAGGCTGACTCCAGGGGACGGACCGGTGGCACAGGGGTTCAGGGAGACTTCTGACCCTTTGGATGATCCTTTTTTTTTCTTTTTAAGACAGGGTCTCGCTTTGTCGCCCAGGCTGGAGTGCAGTGGCACCATCATAGTTCACTGCAGCCCTGACATCCTGGGCTGGAGATCCTCCTACCTCAGCCTCCTGAGTAGCTGGGACCATAGCATGGAACCATGCCTGGCTACTTTATTTTTTATTTTTTTGTAGAGATAAGGTCTCACTATGTTGCCCACGCTGGTCTTTGACTCCTAGGTTCAAGTGGTCCTTCCACTTTGGCCTCCCAAAGGACTGGGATTAGAGGTTCACACCATCATGCCCAGATAATTTTTATTTTTATTTTGTAGAGATGGGGTCTTGCCATGTTGCCCAGGGTGGTCTTGCACTCAAGATACTCCTGCCAAGCTTGGCCTCCCAAGGTGCTGAGATTACAGGCGTGAACACCCCACCCAACAACTGTATGACTTTTTGTGTCTTTTGATTTTTGCTCCCATCAGTGTTTCATCTATTAAAAAAAAAAAAAAAAAAAAAAGGTGGGGGGCAGGCGCAGTGGCTGACGCCTATAATCCCAGCACTTTGGGAGGCAGAGGAAGGCGGATCACCTGCGGTCAGGAGTTCGAGACCAGCCTGGCTAACATGGTGAAACCCCGTCTCTACTGAAAATACAAAAAAATTAGCCAGGCGTGGTGGCGGGCCCCTGTAATCCCAGCTACTCGGGAGGCTGAGGCAGGAGAATCGCTTGAACCTGGGAGGTGGAAGTTCCAGTGAGCCGAGATCCCGCCCCTGCACTCCAGCCTGGGCGACAGAGCGAGACTCCGTCTCAAAAAGAAAGAATGAACTTTGTGGAACACGAATTCTATCTCAATAAGGCTATTATTATTATCATTGTTTGAGACGTTGTCTCTCCCCGGGGCCCCCCGGGCTGCTCCCTCTCCCCAGTGCCTGCACCCCGCTCGTCCCCGTCCCCCGGGACGTGCAGAACTTTCCACTTGACACCTCCGCGGATCCCTGACGCCGCACCTCCCCGCTCTGCGTCTTCGAGTGTGTCCCTTCCCAACGCCAGCCCCACTTGCGCATGGGGAGGAGGCCGGCGCCCGCCCCGCGCTGCGGACCCACCTGGACCAGACCACGTGCACGCGGCGCCGGCCAGCCCGCCTCCCGCCACCAGGGGGCGCTCCAGGCACCAGGCCGGCGCCGCGGGTCTCGCGCCCGTCCCCTGGTCCGGTTTCCCGCCGCGCTGTTTTGCTTCCGGTTGTTCCGGAAGTCGGGTCCTCCAGTGCGGCGAGATCAGTTTCTGGTTCCGGGGTGTCGGAGTGGTGGTGGCGGTGGCGGGGCTCCAGTCGCGATGGGTCTGAAGTAAGTGGGCTGCGGCCTGGGCGCTCCCTCATTGCAGGGCGAGCACCTGGTTCTCTTGGATCCCCCGCCCGCCCTCGGGGCTGTCCCTCCTGGTTCTGCCGCCCCCAGCCCGGTGTCTGCGCCGCCTGCTGCGGCCTGACTGAATCGCTCTCGGGCGGCTGGGAGGCGGGGTGCCTGCAGCATCGCCCCGCCGGGCGGGCACGGGACCACTGTCTCTGGGTCCCAGGCCCAGGCCCCAGGCGGTAGGGGAGCAAATGAGCCAGCGAGCGAGCGAATGAATGAATGAATGAGTGACCGCGCTTTGGCTCCTCAGGTGACGCCGCAGCCGCCGGGAACCGCGAGGGACGGGGCAGGATGAACCGGGCCAAGCCCACCGCCGTGCGCCGCCCCAGCGCCGCGGCCAAACCCTCAGGTGCGTCGCCCTCCCCGCTCTGCAGCCCGCGGGTCTTTGGGGCTCTCAGCTGCCGTGAAGCCTGCCTTCGGCCAGGGTGTTCCGCGTTCGCGGCTGTTTCCAGGAATTGGGTCTGGAAACACTACCCTCGGTCCTCAGCGGCTCTGGGAGTCCCTGGGAGGCTCGAGACAGCGGCGACTTTCTCCGCGATTCTAGTGATCTCGTTTCAGGCCGAGTTGCAAGGCTGCCGAGTGGAAGAGTCTCGTGGAAGGGGTTCCCCAGGCGGGAGGCGGGAGGCAGCACAGCATAGCGTTAAGAGCAAGGTGTCTGCAGCCAGACTGTCGGCTCAGATCCTCCGGGCTTTGCCACTCACCTGCTGTGTGACGCTGGGCATATCGCGTAACCTCTCTGTCCCTTTCTCTCCTGTAAAGTGAGAGTAATCGCACCTATTGCAGAAACTCGGGCGGGACTGAGCACACTGACTGGGATAGGCTAGAGATGGCCCGGTCTGTGGTTAGCACCGGGTAACTGTCCGCTGCCACCTGTTCCCATCCTGCTGGTGGCAGCTCTGCTGTTGGCTGCTGAGTGACCTCTGGCTTCTTCCCTGCCTCCTCTGACCCTTGCTTAATCCCCTCTGAGATAACAGGAGGGTGGAGTCAGGCTTTTTCCACCTTGGGTGTTGTGAATGTACCACGTTTTCTCTCTCCCTTCCTTGCAGGGCACCCTCCCCCCGGGGACTTCATTGCTCTGGGCTCAAAGGGTCAGTCCAATGAATCGAAAACGGCGTCCACCCTGCTGAAGCCAGCCCCTTCTGGCCTGCCTTCCGAGCGCAAGCGGGATGCGGCAGCTTCGTTGTCTGGTGCCTCGGCCCTGACCGGCCTCACCAAACGCCCCAAACTCTCCTCTACACCCCCGCTGAGTGCCCTGGGGCGCCTGGCTGAGGCTGCAGTGGCAGAAAAACGAGCCATTTCTCCGTCAATTAAAGAACCATCTGTGGTGCCAATTGAAGGTAATGAGTCTGTGGACTTCACCCCTCACTGCGTCTGTCCATCAGGTGTTCATGGAAGGCCACCTCCGGGCCCAGCACCACCCATATGGCCGGGGTCCCCTGGGAGAGCAGATGTATGTGACTTGTTCTTGGAAGTGCTCACACGTAGTTGCCTTTACCCTGTGTGTGTTGTGTCCTGGGCTGCTAGTGGCTGCTCTTTGAGAAGCCAGTCACAACCCTCTTCACTTGTTTGTCTCATATCTCATGTATCTGTTGGGCACCCACTTTGTGACAGACGCTGTCTGAGCCTAGGGGGTAAATCGTGCGTGGTGACAGCCCAGGTGTGTGTTCTTGAGGATGCGCATCCCGGTGCGTTCCTCTCTCATCCTGAGAGGTGATTGTACTTTGTTCCTCCTTCCCTCCTGGTTACCAACAGGGAAGAGTTGATCCCCTCCCTGTTTGCAGTTGAAAAGCAGCAGAACGGTAGACGTCAAGGGGAAATGTAAACTTCACCACGATCCCGTTGCTCTCAGAAACACCTTTAACTGTGTGTCTAGAATCACCCCTGCTTCTCTGCGCCATTTTCCCAATGACCGTTTTTAAAGGCACCGTGACTCCCCGGAAGTCGTGCTGGCCGCTGTCACACCACCCCAACAAGCCTTGTTGTCTGCAGTGTTTTGTTTTTATGGGAGCATTTATTTTGGATAATTTCTTTTTTGTTTTGTTTTGTTTTGTTTAAAAAAAAAAAAAAAAAAGATGGGGTTTCACCATGATGGCCAGGCTGGTCTTGAACTCCTGACCTCAGGTGATCCACCCACCTCGGCCTCCCAAAGTGCTAGGATTACAGGTGTGAGCCACTGCACCTGGCCTTATTTTGGATAATTTCTTTTGTATCAAAAAGAACAAGCATCCTGGTGACTTTGGTAGTGAGGTGTCTGTTCAAGCTATGCCACCCCTGGTTACTGAGTTTTGTGCTAGACAGGGCCCAGGGGACTTGTGGGCTGTGGCCTTGCCCTCAGGGAGCGACCTGGGTGCTGCAGTGCAAGCCTGTGAGTGAGTTCAGTGAAGGCTCAAAATATGGAGTCCCTGAGGGCCTGGAGGGAAGAGGCCTGGCAGGGAGTTGTGATGTGAACTCGGGCCAGGAAGCACGGGCAGGGTGATGAAACTGGGGCAGGCAGGAAAGGGAGGTGCCAAGCAGAGAGTGGACTGTGCCTAGGGGATGGAGGCCTGGCCTGGTGTGGGCAGCACACGCTAACGAGAGCCGAGGCTGGGCACTGCAGACAGTGTTTGTGCTGGATTCATTTGGCATCAGGGAGCCCTGGGGGCA
The DNA here is from genome assembly GCA_004027835.1 of Alouatta palliata. Classification (NCBI taxonomy): domain Eukaryota; kingdom Metazoa; phylum Chordata; class Mammalia; order Primates; family Atelidae; genus Alouatta; species Alouatta palliata. The sequence continues at coordinate 5,393 of PVKV010043208.1, read as the reverse complement.
AATGGCCCAGGAGGGCACAGATGAAGAACTGCTTTAGGAGGTCGAGCCTCAGACCTCCCATGCAAGGCCTGTCCCTGGGCAGCTGGTGCTGGTGAGGATCGAAAGCGAAGACAGAGACCATGCCCGGGTTCTCGGCCGCCGGCTGCTCAGTTCTGTTCTGTTCTTTTCTTTCTTGGACCACTTCCTGTAGAAAGGAGATTTTGAAGGTGAAAGGAGATACGGTTATGAAAAGCTTATTCTGAGTGGTAGATCACTTTACAATATTAAGTATTCTCAGCAAAATGGAGAGACAGCTGCATCCAGCCATTTGTGGTATCTGTATTTGGAGCCCCTCCTAGGTGGTCCCCCTGTCCCACCTGCTTGTCTCAGGGCGTCAGGATTTTTCCTCAGAGTCTTAGCCCCAGGTGCAGTTAAGGTGGATCAGAATACCTCTGTCCACATGTGTGTGTGTGTACATATTTATTTATTTATTTAGAGACAGAGTTTCCTTCTTGTTGCCCTGGCTGGAGTGCAGTGGCACAATATTGGCTCACTGCAACCTCCGCCTCCCGGGTACAAGCAATTCTCCTGCCTCAGCCTTCTGAGTAGCTGGATTATAGGCCCACGCCACCATGCCTGGCTAATTTTGTGGGGTTTTTTTAGTAGAGATGGGGTTTATCCATGTTGGTCAGGCTGGTCTCGAACTCTGGGCCTCAGACAATCCACCCGCCTCAGCCTCCCAAAGTGCTGGGATTACAGGTGTGAGCCGAGTTTGTTATCTTTTTGAGACAGAGTCTCACTCTGTCACCCAGGCTGGAGTGCAGTGGCACGATCTCAGCTCACTTCAACCTCCACCTCCTGGGTTCAGGTGATTCTCCTGCCTCAGTCTCCCAAGTAGCTAGAAGTACAGGCCTGCGCCACCATGCCCAGCTAATTTTTGTATTTTTAGTAGAGACGGGATTTCACTATAAGTTGGCCAGGCTGGTCTCGAACTCCTGACCTCAGGTGATCCTTCCGCCTCAGCCTCCCAAAGTGCTGGGATTACAGGCGTGAGCCACCTCACCCGGGCATGTGTGGATATTTAAAAACACAGTCCTGAAAAACTCTTGGGTCAAAGTATAATCAGAATGAAAATTAGAAAACCTCCTCCAATTAAACAGAGGCAAGCATGACGTTAGGAAAGGTGTGTGCTGGCCCTGATGCTCCTCGGAGGGTGAGGGAGGGGTAGGTGCTTTTCTGGAGGGAAGTCGTGAGCTGAGCACCCATGTAAAGAGGGAGGAAATGTAGGGAGAAGGGTGTGCTGGAGCCCGGAGCCGGGGCGGGTGTGGAGTGGGCGGCTGTGCTGCAGTCCACAGTGAGAAAGGAGCCGCCATGCGGAGCCGTGTTTTGCGAAAAGGGAGGCTGCAGTGGACCAGCTCACTGAGAAATGTCTGTCTGTGGCCTCTGGGGTAGTTGTGCAGGCCACTGTGGAGCCAGGCTGGAGCGGCTGACAGGCCGGTGCCGAGGCCTTTGAGGCAGCTTGTCATTGTGTTGAGGAGACCATCTGCTGTGCGCCCTCGGGTGGGGTCCTTGTTTCCCGTGGGAGCTCTTCTGAGGGTGGAGCGCTGGTCCCTGGCAGGGCTAACCCTGAGCACCCTGGGTTCCTTGTGGTCTACCCAGTGTTGTGTGGCTTTGGGGCAGCCCTGCCCTGGCCCCGCTGTGACCGTGCCACTTGCTCCGGCCAGTGCTGCCCACGGTATTGCTGGACGAGATTGAGGCAGCCGAGCTGGAGGGCAATGACGACAGGATCGAGGGCGTGTTGTGCGGGGCCGTGAAGCAGCTGAAAGTCACCCGGGCCAAGCCCGACAGCACCCTCTACCTGAGCCTCATGTACCTGGCCAAGATCAAGCCCAATATCTTTGCCACCGAGGGCGTCATTGAGGTTTGAGCTGGGCCCCTGGTGGGAGGCGAGCAGGGCTGGGGTGCTCAGCATTCCTCCTCACTTCCCTCTTAAGTGTCCTGCCCATCCCACGCCAACTTTGCCTCTGGGGCCAGCAAGGCTCCCATGTGACATTTGCCCTCCCTGGCAGGCTCTGTGTAGCCTCCTGCGGCGGGACGCCTCCATCAACTTCAAGGCCAAGGGGAACAGCCTGGTGTCCGTGCTGGCGTGTAACCTCCTCATGGCCGCATATGAGGAGGATGAGAACTGGCCCGAGATCTTCGTCAAGGCGAGTGGCCTCTCCCAGGGCTGGTGAGGTCGCAGCTCTGGTGGTGAAGAGAGCAGAGCGCCATGGGACGGGGTGGGAGTGGAAGAAAGGCAGAAGAAATGTGGTCTCTCAGGAGGTCTGTGTCTGACAGCCTCAGCGGGTCACGGCATGGTCCCCCTGCACCCAGAAGCTGGAGAGGGCAGCCTGGGCGCCCTGTCCCTGGGCAGCAGGTGGGCCTTCCCCAGCCTGGTTACCTGGCTGGGCTCGGGGCTGAGGGCATGGCTCCCACACAGGTGTACATCGAGGATTCCCTGGGGGAGCGGATCTGGGTGGACAGCCCTCATTGCAAGACGTTTGTGGACAACATCCAGACGGCCTTCAACACCAGGATGCCCCCCAGGAGCGTGCTGCTGCAGGGGGAGGCGGGCCGAGGCGCGGGCGACCTGGGTGCAGGTGAGAAACATGGCTTGCCAGAGAGGGCAAGTGTCCAATCCCACAGCAGGAGAGGGATGGGCGGCGCTGCATGGGGCACTCTCCATCATCTGCAGGGAGCAGCCCGCACCCCTCCCTCACAGAGGAGGAGGACAGCCAGACAGAGTTGCTGATTGCGGAGGAGAAGCTGAGCCCCGAGCAGGAGGGCCAGCTCATGCCCAGGTAGCTGCCCGCTTGTCTGGGCCCGGGGATGGTGGGGGTGGGTGCCTCGGGGCCGCCTTCCTCCCTCCCCGCTCCCCTCTCTGGCCTAGGTACGAAGAGCTCGCAGAGAGCGTGGAGGAGTACGTCCTGGACATGCTGCGGGACCAGCTGAACCGGCGCCAACCCATCGACAATGTCTCAAGGAACCTCCTGCGGCTCCTCACCTCCACCTGTGGCTACAAGGAGGTGCGGCTGCTGGCCGTGCAGAAGCTGGAGATGTGGCTGCAGAACCCCAAGGTTCAGGGGTGTCTGGGGCAGGGTGGGGGCAGGCTCTGTGTGGTTCATGGTGTGGCCTTCCTACCGAGGGTGGCCATGAGTCCACAGCTCCCTCCTCGGCCCTGCAGCTGACCCGGCCGGCCCAGGACCTGCTGATGTCTGTCTGCATGAACTGCAACACACACGGCTCCGAGGACATGGACGTCATCTCGCACCTCATCAAGATCCGCCTCAAGCCCAAGGTCCTCCTCAACCACTTCATGCTGTGCATCAGGTGTGTGGCTGGCGGGCGGGCGTGGGCGCAGCAGGGGCGCAGGCAGAGCAGGGTGTGTGAGCGGAGTGGGGACGGGGTCTGCCCTGCCTGCACCCTCACCACACCCGCGGCTTCCATACCCAGGGAGCTGCTGAGCGCGCACAAGGACAATCTGGGCACCACCATCAAGCTGGTGATCTTCAACGAGCTTTCCAGCGCCCGGAACCCGAACAACATGCAGGTCCTCTACACCGCACTGCAGCACAGCTCGGAGCTGGCGCCCAAGGTAGGCCCAGGGCCCCCGGCTTTGCCCTTCACACTGAAAGGGGGGCTCCAGGCTGCAGGGCCACGTGGCATCTGGAGAAGTCAACGGATTGGCGGTGTTTTGTGGGAGAATGCTTCTGGGGCTCAGGAAGGAGCTCTTGAAACCCTTGGGCATGACGTTGAGCCATTTCTGTAGTGGGTGCAGCGCAGGTCCCAGCATCTTTCTCAGAAACTGCATGAAACTCAGTCCGTTTAGGAGTGAGCCACACTGAGTCTAAAAAGGCGACCCAGGTTTCCAAGCTCAAACCCAAACCTGCCTTCTTTTTTTTTTTTTTTATTTTTCAAGTTCATTCCTGCCTTTGGATAAGGCTTTTTGTTTTAAAACTTTCTGTAGAGACAGGGTCTTATTATGTTGCCCAGGCTGGCCTCAAACTCCTGGGCTCAAGCAATCCTCCTGCCTCAGCCTCCCAAAGATGACTGGCATGAGTCCCTGGCCTGAATAGTGGATCCCCCGGTTAAGCAGGGGTCCCTGTAGCCCTGGGAACTGGCCTCTGGGTCCTGGCGGTAGGGACCCTCAGATTCCCGTGTCTCCTTTGAAGGGGGCTGGGGAAAGCTCCCATTGCCACCGGCACATTAGGCTTCCCGGTGGTCTCCTCGGCCTGTAACATGTGGGAGGCGCAGCCAGCTCTTGGCTCCAGGCTCACCGTCCTCGCAGCCCGGCATTTTGAGACAACACCGCAGCCTTTCAGATCCTGGGTGGTGGTCTTGGTTTCTGTTCAGCCTGTGGTGGGGGTGGGCTGAGATGGCACACACGCTTCTATGGTTCTGCCGCCGGTGTCCCATACCCCCAGCATCTGTCAATTAATTCTCTCCCTCATTTCATGAGGACCGACTCCCCACGTGCTTGTTGTCAAGAGAGGGGATTCCTTGATGTGGCCTCTGTTCGCCAAGGGCTGGCAGCCAGTGGAGCAAGGAGCCCGCCACCCCGTGCTCTGCACTGTCTGAGACCCGCTGTGGCGCCCTCTGGCACCATACCCCGTTGTGCTGCGGGAGGGAGCTGGGGTGCGTGCTCCTGGAACAGGCCTGTGATGGGGACAGCACCGCCAGGCATCCTCCCACATGGCCTCTCTCTGCCCCAGTTCCTGGCCATGGTGTTTCAGGACCTGCTGACCAACAAGGATGATTACCTGCGGGCGTCTCGGGCCCTGCTTCGGGAGATTATCAAGCAGACTAAGCACGAGATCAACTTCCAAGCCTTCTGCCTGGGGCTCATGCAGGAGCGCAAGGAGCCGCAGTACCTGGACATGGAGTTCAAGGTGCCCAGCCCGGCCACCGGGCCGCCCTTCCCTCACGCATCGCCAGCCCTCTCATCCTGGGCCCCTCATCCTGGGTCCCATGCTCATTCCACCCCTTCGAGTGCTCTGGCTGAGCAGTGGGTACGGACATGAGTGAGGCTGTTTGTGGCAACTTGTCCCAGAGGGCAGCATGGTTTCTGTCCTGTGTGAGGACCCAGGAGGGCTTACCAAGCGTGGGGGAACTGGCAACCCCTGAGCTGGATGGGATAGTTTGCAGCAAGAGTGAGTAGGGAGGCAGCGGGAGCGGGGCTCGGGCTGCCTGCCTGGGTTGGAGACCGTGCGAGGGGTGTAGAGGGAGCTGGCACTGGAAGGCAGAGTGAGGGTGGATCGCAGAGATTCCAGGTCTCTGCAGCTAACTCACAGCCAGCCCGTGGGGGTGGTATGCTGTGTGAACGGGGCTTTGTGGATCTCTGTTGGCTGAACCTCCTCCCATGGCCAGACTAGGAC
>PVKV010043207.1:0-10220 GCA_004027835.1 Alouatta palliata | reverse complement strand
AGCCTTAAAAAGGAAGGAATTGTGGCCAGGTGTGCTGGCTCATGCCTGTCATCCCAGCACTTTGGGAGACTGAGGCAGGCGAATCATGAGGTCAGGAGTTCAAGACCAGCCTGGCCAACATGGTGAAACCCTGTCTCTACTAAAAACTACAAAAATTAGCTGAGCATGGTGGTGGGCGCCTGTGATCCCAGCTGCTTGGGAGGCTGAGGCAGAGAATTGCTTGAACCCAGGAGGTGGAGGTTGCAGTGAGCCGAGTTCGCGACACTGCACTTCAGCCTGGGCAAGAGAGCGGGGGGGAAAAAAAAAAAAAGGCCGGGTGCGGTGGCTCATGCCTGTAATCCCAACACTTTGGGAGGCCAAGGTGGGTGGATCACGAAGTCAGGAGATTGAGACCATCCTGGCTAAAACAGTGAAACCCTACCTCTACTAAAAATACAAAAAAATTAGCCAGGCATGGTGGCACGCTTCTGTGGTCCCAGTTACTCGAGGGACTGAGGCAGGAGAATCACTTGGACCCGGGAGGCGGAGGTTGCAGTGAGCCAAGATTGCACTACTGCATTCCACCCTCGGCGACAGAGTGAGACTTCGTCTCAAAAAAAAAAAAAGAAAAGGAAGGAATTCTGACACATGGTACTACATGGATGAACCTTGAACCCTGAAGGCATGCCCAGTGAAATAAGTTAGTCACAAAAAGACAAATATTGTCTGATTTCGCTTATATGAGTTATCTGGAATAATCAAATTCATAGCGACAGAAATTAAAATAGTGGTTACCAGAGGCTGGGGAAGGGGAGAATGGGAAGTTATTACTGAATTAGTAGAGACTCACAGTTTGGGATGACGACAAAATTCTGGAGATAGATGATACAGATAGTCGTACAAAAAATGTGAATGTGCTTACTGCCACAGAACTGTACACTTAAAATGATTAAAATGATCCTTTTGCGGTGTGTATATTTTACCACAATTAAAACTTCAGGAAGAAGTAAAGGAATGGAATAAGATCATGTGAACGTGAGTTATGAGAATACTGGAGTGGCATCCGGCAAAGCAGACTCAGAACAGGACTGTGCCTACGGATAGAGAGGACTGTTTCATGCAAATAAAGGGGTCAAGTCATCAAGAAGACATTGTGATCCTAAATATGTACGCACCCGTTACAGAGCAAAAACTGACAGAACCAAGAGAACAAGTAAACAAATGCGCAGTTATAGTTAGAGATTTCCACACTTCTCTCTCAGTAAATGGCAGAACAAGGAGGCAGAAAATCAGTTTAAGAGTGGAGAATACTAGCCGGGTACGGTGGCTCACACCTGTAATCCCAGCACTTTGGGAGGCCAAGGTGGACAGATCACTTGAGGTCAGGAGTTCGAGACCAGCTTGGCCAATATGGCAAAACCCAGTCTCTACCAAAAACACAAAAATTAGCAAGGTTTGGTAGTGCATGTCTGTAATCCCAGCTACTCGGTAGGCTAAAGAGGAGAATTGCTCGAAGCTGGGAGGCGGAGGTTGTAGTGAGCCGAGATTGCATCATTGCACTCCAGCCTGGGTGACGAGCAAAACTCTGTCCTCCCAAAAAAACCACCACCAACAAAAAATACTAGCCAGTTGAGTCGGCCCAGTGGCTCACGCCTGCAATCTCAGCACTTAGGGAGGCCGAGGCAGGCAGATCGCTTGAGCTCAGGATATGAAGACCAGCCTGGGCAACATGGTCCTGCCCGAACTCTACAAAAATTCTAAAAAATTAGCCGGGTATGGTGGTGCACATCTGTGGTGCCAGTTACTTGGGAGGCTGAGGTGGGAGGATCACTTAAGCTGGGAGGTCAAGGCTTCAGTGAACAGAGACTGCATCACTGCACTCCAGCATAGGTGTCAGAGTGAGAACCTGTCTGAAAGAAACAGACAAAAAAAAAAAAAAAAAAAAGCCAGTATAATTCTCCCTATTAACACACAAAAAGGAGGAAAACGCTATCAATAAGAGCAGAAAACTGACGGACAAGTGGATGAATCCCACAGGACTTAGGCTGAATGAGTGAAGCTGGACCAAACTGTATGCACTGTGATTCCTTTTATAGAAAACTCTAGAAAGGACAGATCTCATCTAGAATGACAGAACACAGATGGGTGGTTCCCTGGGCCCTGATGTCACCAGGAGGAGTCATGAGAGAACCTTCTGGAGTGATGGGATGTCCTTGGTTTTGATTGTGATGGTGGTCACTTAACACAGGTGTACACATTTGTCTGCATGCATTGAACTGTATGCTGAAGATGTGTGCACTCTCTCATGTGCAAGCTGTACATCAATAAAATTGATTTTTAAAATCCTTTAACTGAGGTTAAACACTGATATACAGTGTAGTTATTCTGCATTTTCTGAACCATAGTTTATTTCAGAGAAAAAGAATATAGAGCTATTATAGTGTATATAAGTTGCTACTTTTTACTGATAAATGTTTACCTGTTTACGGGGTACATGAAGTATTTGTTACATTACACATTACAGAATGTGTAATGATCAACCGAGAGTGTCTGAGGTGTCCATCACCTTGAGTACTTATCTCTAAGTGTTGGTAATGACGTAAGAGGCAGGTGAGACTCAGCTCCGGACCAGACTGAAGACTGGCCAAAACGGGGAAGAAGTGCACAAAGCCCCTCTCCACAAGACATGCCCAGTAGCTCCATGACTGTTTGCCATTGCCATGGCAACACCCAAAGGTTGCCGCCCATTTTCTAGCTGTTCTGAATAACCTGCCCCTTAATTAGCATGCCACTAAAAGTGGGTATAAAATATGACTGCAAAACTGCCCGTAGGCTGTGACCCTCAGCACACCGCCTCTGGGGTAGCTCTGCTCTGCAGGGGGCAGCCAGAGCCGCAGCACTGCCACGACCTCAGTAAAGCTGTTTTCTTCCACCACCAGTTTGCTCTTGAATTCCTTCCTGAGGAAACCAAGAACCTGCCCTGCATTAGTAACATTTCAAGTCTTCTCTTCTAGCTACTCTGAAATAGGCAATACATTGCTGCTGGCTGTAGACACCCTACTACTCTGCTTTGGAATGTCAGGGCTTGTTTCTTCTACCTAACCATGTGTGTGTAACCGTTAGCCAACCTCTCTTTATCCTCCTCTCACATGCTTCCCAGCCTCTGGGATCCACCATTCTGTTCTCTCACTCCATGACGTCCACTTCTTTAGCCCCCACATATGAGTGAGAACATGTGGTAGCTGTCTTTCTGCGCTTGGCCTACTTTACTCAGCATTATGATCCATGTTGCTGCAGATGACATGATTTCATTCATCTTATGGCTGAATGGAATTCCATTTTGTATACAGATACCACATTTTCTTTCTTTATTCATCTGTCAGTGGGCACAGTTTGATTCCATATCTTTTCTGTTGTGAATTGTAGAGTGTACCAGTGTTAAAGGGTCTGTTTACAGACATGCTTATAAATAGATGCATCCAGGATTTTTGTAAAGATCTATCATGACTTACTTTCACCTTATACTCTGTAGCTTTTGGATTTTTTCACGTGCATCCACTTCCTAACAATAAACTTTGTTTTTCTTTTTCTTTTCTTTTATCTTACTTTTTTTTTTTTTTTTTTTTTTGAGACAGGGTCTCATTCTGTCACCCAGGTTAGAGTGCAGTCGTGTGACCTCAGCTCACTACAACCTGCACCTCCTGGGCTCAAACAATCCTCCTACTTCAGCTTCCTGAGTAGCTGAGACTACGTCGTCATACCACCACACGCAGCTAATTTTTGTATTTTTTGTAGAGATGGGGTTTTGTTATGTTACCAAGGCTGGTCTCTAACTCTTGGGCACAAACAATCTGCCTGCCTTGGCCCAAAGTGATGGGATTACAGGTGTGAGCCACCACACCCAGCCTTTTTATTTTTGAGACAGAGTCTCCCTCTGTTGCCCAGGCTGTATGTAATACAGTGGTGCTGAAACAGGACATGTTCCCTTGTCCCCCTCGCAGGGCATGCGATGGGGGTGTGGCTCGCTTCTTCAGTGCTCCACAGTGCTCAAACCTCTAGGAAAGCATACTCATAGGCAGGCTGTGGGGCTTCAACCCCATGACAGTGTCTGTCTAGGGGTGAATGTTTAGAGCCAAAGCCTCAGTGGGCGTGTGCTACTGTTTGTTCTTTTAGTTTTGCCATATATAGGTGACTTTTGTTAACCAGCTCAATTAGACCCTCTAGGCCTGGCACAGTGGCTCATGCCTGTAATCCCAGGACTTCGGGAGGCTGAAGTGCGCAGATCACTTGAGGTCAGAAGTTCAAGACCAGCTTGGCCAACATGGCGAAATCCCATCTCTACTAAAAAATACAAAAATTAGCTGGGTGCAGTGGCTCACACCTATAATCCCAGAACTTTGGGAGGCCAAGTCGGGCGGATCACCTGAGGTCAGGAGTTCAAGACCCGCCTAGTCAACATGGTGAAACCCAGTCGCTACTAAAAATACAAAAGAATTAGCCGGGCATGATGGCGGGTGACTGTAATCCCAGTTCCTCAGGAGGCTGAGGCAGGAGAATCGCTTGAACCGAGAGGCAAAGGTTGCAGTCAGCCAAGAACACTCCATTGCACTCCAGCCTGGGAGACGAGTGAAACTCCATAAAACAAACAAACAAAAAAAAACCCTCTGCCTTCTTGCAAGGACAGAGGGTTTTTTCTCCTGTGACAAGGGAGAGGGTCATCTAGATTCTTGCCTTGGTATACCAGAAGAATTGGATCACATGTGGTCTTGGAGAATGAGTGCAAGGTTTTATTGAGTAGAAGTAGCTCTCAGCAGATGGGGGAGCCAGAAGCGGGATGGCATGGGAAGGTGACTTTCTCCTGGAGTTGGGTCGCTCAGCAGACCAGGCCAAACTCCGAGTTGTTCCGCTGGTCAGTGACCTGCCAGCGTCTGTCAGTGTGATCTTCCGCCAGTATGCTCCTTTTGATGTCTCCTCAATGTCCAGAAGCTCGTGTCTTCTTCTACCAATGTGTTCCTCATGACATCCAGCCACTTGTGTGTCTGCCTACTAGGGTCTTGGGGGTTTTCATAGGCACAGAATGGGGGTGTGGCAGGTCAGGGTGGTCTTGGGAAATGCAACATTTGGGCAGGAGTGCCTGTCCTCACCTAGGTCCATGGGGGTGGAGCTCTAACCAGGGACCATGCCCTCCTTTACCCAGCACTTCCCTTACCTGCTCCCGTATCATTTAAAGGGACCACGCTCTTCCCTTCCCAGCACTTCCCTTGCATATCAGCTCTATCATAGCTCCCTGCAGGCACAAACTCCTGGACTCAAGAGATCTTTCTGCCTCTGCCTCCCAAGTAGCTAGCACTATAAATGTGTATCACCATGCCTAGCTAATTTTTAAAAAAAATTTTGTAGAGATAGGGTCTCACTACATTACCCAGGCTGAATTAACTGGACTATTGTTAAGGAAACCAAAGTACCAGGCAGTACAATGCTAGATTTCAAGTCTGTGAAAATAGTGCCCTCTGAATCATTAAGGCACATCTTCCTACGAGAGGTGACTTGAGCCAGACCCTGGGGGCCAGGGGCAGTATCTGTCTGGATCTTCCCATCAACAGGCTGTACAGTCCTGGCCAGCCCCTATTGCTCCTGTACTCTTTCCTTACCTGCTAAACACACTCAAATCACAGCAGAAATACAACTCACTTGAAGATGAGGACTAAGCCTTTCCCATAAGTAAAGGCTGTGTGCTTCCCAAAGCAGATTCTGTATTTGTCCCCTCATGTTCCGAGCTGCCATCCAGTAATTCTAGCCTACGGTTACTCAGTGTGACCTAAAATAACAACTACCCAATAAATGAAATTCTGATAATTTTAAGCTTTTTCTTACAATCCAGTCACTAAAATACATTCCATTTTATTCTACTTGATTTCAAGAAGGAAAAGCTTAAAGAACTGTCCATACTTGGCATTTTAAAAATCTTGGGCTCATTATTTCAGATAATCAGTTCATAAAACAAAAACCCATGTGACTACTGAGACTTGTTATTAGTTCAAGCCCATGAACTTCTCTAGGATCATCAAATTTCAAAAGAAGAGAATGATTTTATCCACAGTTCTGATAGTTTTTTACTTTCTAAAATCATATTTATTCGCCTAATGGTGATGGTAATGATATCAGCCAATTCACTTAAAAATGAATGCACAAGGCTGGGCGCGGTGGCTCACGCCTGTAATCCCAGCACTTTGGGAGGCCGAGGCGGGTGGATCACGAGGTCAAGAGATCAAGACCATCCTAGTCAACGTGGTGAAACCCCGTCTCTACTAAAAATACAAAAATTAGCCGGGCGTGGTGGCACGTGCCTGTAGTCCCAGCTACTCGGGAGGCTGAGGCAGGAGAATTGCTTGAACCCAGGAGGCGGAGGTTGCGGTGAGCCGAGATCGCGCCATTGCACTCCAGCCTGGGTAACAAGAACGAAACGCCGTCTCAAAAAAAAAAAAAAAAAAAAAAAATGAATGCACAAAAATGAATGCACTCATTTTTCAGTGAATTGGCTGTTGTCATTACCATCACCTTCAAAATCCAGACCATTCCCCTTTCCCTGGGAAGCTTCCTTGTGCTGCAGTCTCTGTGAAATTCCTTATTCACAGACCTGGCAAAACACTGATCACATTTCTGTCACTAGAGATTAGATTGAGCTTGTAGGGTTTCACAGAAGTGGAATCATTTACTCTATGCTGCTTCTTGTCTGGTGCCTTTTGCCCAGCACCGTGTTTTCCAGCTTTATCTATGTTGTTACATGCACCAAACCTTTATTCCTTTGTTGTTGTTGTTGTTTTGAAACAGAGTCTTGCTCTGTTGCCGGGGCTGGAGTGCTTCAGTGCCATCGTAGCTCACTGCACCCCTGAACTCCTGGGCTCAAATGATCCACCTAAGCCTCCCAAGTAGCTGGAATAACAAGTGTGTGCCACTGTGCCCTGCTAATTTTTTTTATTTTTTTATTATTTTAGGGATGGGGTCTTACTATGTTGCCCAGGCTGGTCTTGAACTGCTGGCCTCCAGTGATCCTCCCACCTTGGTCTCCTAAAGTGCTGGGATTACAGGTGTGAGCCACCACCCGGCCTCATTTATTCCTTTTCCTTGCTGAGCAGTATTCTTCAAATGATTTTCTAAAAATAATTACCTGCTAGTAACTCCTAGAACAGTGATGAAGGAGAACTATGGAATGGTCCTTCTAAACTCCTGAATAATTAAACCAGCGAGCAGAGCCACAGTCCCATGCCATCGGCCACACCAGACGCTTGGGAATTATCTTTGGTTACTCCTTCTACCTCCTTTTCAATTCCAATAATCACTAAATTCTATCAGGTATAATCCCCTGATAGTTCTCTAATCGATCTCTCCAGCTGTTACTTAAGTCTTCATTTCTTCTCACCTGTGTTGTTACAGAAACCCATTTTTCTATAGTTTTGCCTTTCATCAATCCCTTCTCCATCTTTTTTTTGAGATGGAGTCTCGCTCTGTAGCCCAGGCTGGAATGCAATGGGGTGATCCCAGCTCACTGCAACCTCTGTCTCCCGGGTCCTGGTTCAAGCAATTCTCCTACCTCCGCCTCCCAAGTAGCTGGGATTACAGGCACAAAGCCAGCATGCGCAGCTGATTTTTGTATTTTTAGTAGAGATGGGGTTCACCATGTTGGCCAATCTGGTCTTGAGCTCCTGACCTCATGATCTGCCCGCCTCGGCCTCCCAGAGTGCTGGTGTTACAGGTGTGAGCCACTGCTCCGGGCCTCTTCTCCATCTTAAACCAAAATGGTCTTACTGAAAATAATCTGTTTCAATTTTTTTTCTCTGTCTCCGGAATATATGTATATATATTTTTTTTTTCCAGAACTTTTTCATCACCCTAAAGAGAAACTCTGTCCTTAAATCCCATTCCCCCTCCCTTAGCCTCTGGCAACCACCACCATCACAGTTTCTCTCTACAAATTTGATCATTCTAGGTACCTCATATAACTGGATTCGTACAGTATTTGTCCTTTTGTGCCTGGTGTATGTCACTTAGCACAATATTTTTCAGGTTTATCTAGGTTGTACTATGTGTCAGCATCAGGATTTCACCTCTTTCTGTGGCTGAATAATGCTCCGCTATGCATATCACACTGTGTTTAGCCATTCACCTGTGGGACACCTGGGTGACTTCCGTCTCTTGCTATTGCAAATAGTGCTGCTATGAACATGGGCACGCAGGCAACTGTTCCAGTTTCTGCTTTAACTCTGGGGCATATGCTTAGGAGTGGGGTTGATGGTCACATGGTAATTCTGTGTTCAAATTTTTGAGAAGCCACTACTGTTTTCCACAGCGGCTGCACCGTTTTACATTCCCACAAGCAATGTGCAAAGGTTCCTCTTTCTCCAAAACTGGATACAGTGAACAACAATGAAGTTTTCTTGTTTTAAACATATCTGTATGTCGTTATATAGTTTATATGCACTGCACACATCTCTGTGTATCTTAAAATGGGTGTCAGTGACTCACCATTCAGTTGTGGGCAACTTGACCTCTAAATCATCAGTTTCCTCACCCCAGTGGAGGTACTGATACTATTATCATTCTTGGAGTAATTGTGCAGTTTAAATAAGTAAATATGCATAAATGACTCAAGCGGGACCCAGCAAATGCAAATGCTATAATATAAGGAGGGTTGATCTCACGCTTGTCATCATCACTATTACTGAAAATCAGTGTGTATGAAATCTGTACACTTTGCAGTCCACACCCCTCACCTGGGTCTGTGTAGAAGCTGCAGCGAGCGGGGCTTAGGCAGACAAGCCTGTGGACATGAGAACATGGGGAGTAGCGCCCTCGCTCCAAGCGTGTCTTTTTCCCATCTCGTGAGCTGGAAGAAGCACAGCAGACAGTAGGGTGCATGCGGAGGACCTGGCAGAATCACCTTGCTAGTGAGAGCAAGCTTGCAGTGATGTTGCAGGTACCCTGACCGTGACTGAGCCTGGCTTCACACACCTGGGTTTCCTCGTGGCTGTTTTCAGCAGTTTGGTTACTGTGGTCCCAGGATGCATAGCGTCTCAAGATTCCACAGAACAGAGCCTGGCCCAGCACGAAGGCTACATAGTGCTCAGTGCCATCTCTCAACATGTTTGTTTAAAGGGAAGTTTTGTGGCCTCGACATCTAATATAGAGGGCCTTCAAATTATAAACTTCCAAGTCCATAACTTTAGAGATTTTCATTTCAAAAGATGTGTATTAGCTGGGCATAATGGCTCATGCCTGTCATCACAGCACTTTGGGAGGCCAAGGAGGAAGGACCACTTGAGACCAGGAGTTCAAGACCAGCCTGGGCAACAGAGTGAGACCCTGTTTCTCCTAAAATAAAAATTTCAAAATTGGCTAGCAGTGGTGGCATGCACCTGCAGTTCCAGCTACTTGGGAGGCTGAGGTGGGGAATCATTTGAGCCAAGGAGTTCGAGGCTGCAATGAGCTGTGATTTCACCACTGCAGTCAAGCCTGGGTGACAGAGCAAGACTCTCTCTAAAAACAAAACCAAACAAAATAAATAAAATACAGTAAAAAACAAACAAACAAACAAAAAAAGTGTGTTGTGTTGCGGGATCTGATGGGGACGTCTACAGCTCTTCATTCCTGATGCATTTGCGTCCTTTCCAGCTCCCCCTGAGACCGTGGGCCACACGGGTTCTGCCTGCCCAGCTGGGTCCACAGGAAGTCTGCCAAGAAGGGCTTTCTTTTGCCCTTGTAGGAGCTGGTAGGTCACTTCCTGATTTTTTTCTCATTATTATTGTTTGTGGAGTTTGAATAGAACTGACTCCTGGCATTAGGCAGTTTTTCTAAAGCTTATTTTTTAATTATTAAAGGTTTAAGAACTTTTGAAAAGACTAAAAAAGAATTTTGCTCATATTCCTGCCAGCCTTGCACAATAATTGTTTTCATTCCTATAGATTTTTTCTGGTCTTTTCTCATGCTGACACATATTTTACATTGTTGTAATCATTGTGTGGGGACAATTTAAGTTCTTTCGTCTCAGCTTTGTTTGTAAACATCTCTTCCATGTCACTTTATTTATTTATTTATTATTTTTTGAGACAGGGTCTTACTTTGTCACTGGAGTGCAGTGGTGCAATCATAGCTCACTGCAGCCTCAACCTCCCAGGCTCAAGTGATCCTCCTGCCTCAGCCCCCTAAGTAGCTGGGACCACAGGCATGCACCATCACACCTACCT
>PVKV010043206.1:0-10218 GCA_004027835.1 Alouatta palliata | reverse complement strand
ATCCACCCGCCTCGGCCTCCCAAAGTGCTGGGATTACAGGCGTGAGCCACCGCGCCCGGCCAACATTTCTTTTTTTTGAGACAGAGTTTCGCTCTTGTTACCCAGGCTGGAGTGCAATGGCGTGACCTCGGCTCACAGCAACCTCCACCTCCTGGGTTCAAGCAATTCTCCTGCCTCAGCCTCCTGAGTAGCTGGGACTACAGGCGTGTGACACTATGCCCAGCTAATTTTTGTATTTTTAGTAGAGACACGGTTTCACCATGTTGACCAGGATGGTCTCGATCTCTTGACCTCGTGATCCACTTGACTCGGCCTCCCAAAGTGCTGGGATTACAGGCGGGAGCCACTGTGCCCGGCCAGCAATTTGATAGAAATGACCATATGAGTAGGTGCGGTGGCTCACTCCTGTAATCCCACAACTTTGGGATGTGAGGCAGGTGGATCACCTGAGGTCAGGAGTTCGAGACCAGCTTGGCCAACATGACAAAACCCCATCTCTACTAAAAATGCAGCCGGGCGTGGTGGTGTGTACCTGTAATCTCAGCTGCTTGGGAGGCTGAGGCAGTGGAATCACTGGGAGTGACTGCTGGAGAGGGTACCAGAGTGGGTCCACGAAGGCTGCTGGTATCAGGGCAGGGACCAGAATGAGAGGCAGCAGAGGTCTGGACATCCTCACAGGGCAGACCTTGGGAAGAGCTCTGGGTGGGCTCGGTAAAAATGGTGGGGTTGCCGGGAACCATTGCGTGTGTGGCGGTTGGTGGGGTATGGGCGATGCCACTGACCGGACTCGCCCGCTAGCCACTCGGCCGGCGCAGCCAAGGCGAACACATCCTTCCACCTTCAGTCCCAGCCCCGCGAGGTGCTCCAGCGGACCAAGCACTGACGCGCGACACCTCGCCCCTGCGCAGGCGCGTTTGACTCCCGCGCGCCTCCCGCCCCTTAGCAACCCTCCGGCATTGTTGTGCCCAGCAGTAGCCAATAAGACAGGAGCCACGAGCACACGGGCCAATCGGAGGCGGCGACAGTGCAGAATGAGGTTGCCAGGAGGCTGGATGCGGTAGCGTGCCAACCTCACCACTCTAGCGAAGGCAGCGAAGAGTGTGTAGGTCGTGGTGGGCACTTCTTGGAGGCAGGCATGAGGTCTTCCAGCGACAACAGGTCAGATAGGACAGTGGCAGGTCTCCTCCTGAGTGAGGCAGAGAGGCGAAGCCAGAAGGCGGAGGGGTGAAGCCAGAAGGTTGAGGTCCTCTCTGGGAGTCCAGCAGGGAGAGGAGGGGACTCGGGGACCCAGGGAGGGATGGGGTTCAACTGACCCCTCGCCCCACTCGCGTGTGGGGAACCCTTTCTGAAGTGGAGCCGTGTCTCTACAGCCCTCGCCCTGGACAGAGACCTTGGTTCAGGTCCCTCCTCAGGAGCTTCTGTAGTTTTTGTGTCAGGCTCCCTCGGCCCCTCTGGGCCTCGGATTTCTCTCGGGGGTGACACGCTGGCCCCACTCCGCTTATATGCCTGATGGTGTCACAGCCGAGGGGGGACCCAGTTGGAGTGGGAGATTGTGGGTGACTTGTTCTGACTCCGCTGCTTTGGACGGTAACGCTCAATTTTATTTTTAGTAGAGACCCGGTTTCACCATGTTGACCAGGATGGTTTCGATCTCTTGACCTCGTGATCCACCCACCTCGGTCTCCCAAAGTGCTGGGATTATAGGCCTGAGCCACCGCGCCCGGCCCCCACCCCCCATTTCTAAAAAAAAAAAATTTGGCCTTGTGTGGTGCTGTAATCCCAGCTCTTTGGGAGGCTGAGATGGGCTGATTGCCTGAGCTCAGTAGTTCGAGACCAGCCTGGGCAACACGGTGAAACTCCATCTCTACTAAAGTACAAAAAAAATTAGCTGGGTGTGGTGGTGCGTGCCTGTTGTCCCAGCTACTCGGGAGGCTGAGGCAGGAGAATTGCTTGAAACCAGAAAACAGAAGTTGCAGTGAGCTGAGATCACGCCACTGCACTCCAGCCTGGCCATAAAGTGAGACTGTCTCAAAAAAAAAAAAAAAAAAAAATATTTCCTGTGATGTGTCGAAAATAAAGCTGTAACAAGAAAGCAAGAAATATTTATTTATTTTTTATTTTTTATTTTTATAGAGACTGGGTTTCTCCATGTTGGTCAGGCTGGGCTCCGACTCCTGTTTTCAGGCGATCCGTCTGCCTCGGCCTCCCAAAGGGCTAGGAATTACAGGCGTGAACCACAACACCTGGCCTGAAATATTTTTGAAATATGCTTCTGGAAAAATAAAGTTATTGCTATTTAGCTTTGCAGGAAGAAACTTCAATAAATCTACAAGGTAGCTATTATAATCGCATTTTACAGAGAGAGATGAAACTCATATGGAAGGAGTTCACCTCCTTTCTCCTCAAATTCATTTAGAGCATCTGTGAGTTTCATCTCTCTCTGTAAAATGAGATAATAGTGCCTACTTTGTGAAGGTTTTGTGAGAATTAAATAATAGATATTTAATGTAATTCCTGGCATGTAGTATTAAGTATTCACTAAGTGGAACTGTACCTAAGTGCAACTAGCAAATGACAACATATTTTAACAGTGTTTCAGTAACAATACAACTTCTGACTTTCAAATATTTTTTTTTTTTTGAAATGGAGGCTTGCTCTGTTGCCAGGCTGGAGTGCAGTGGCACATTTTCAGCTCATGGCAACCTCCGCTTGCCAGGTTCAAGCAATTCTGCCTGCCTCAGCCTCCCGAGTAGCCAGGATTACAGGTGCCTGCCACCATGCCTGGCTAATTTTTGTATTTTTAGTAGAGATGGGTTTTCGCCGTGTTGGCCAGAGTGGTCTCAAACTCCTGATCTCAGGTCATGCACCCGCCTCGGCCTCCCAAAGTGCTGGGGTTACAGGCGTGAGTCACCACACCCAGTCTAAAGATTTTTTTAATACAGGGGGAGTTCTTAGAAATGTCTGGGTTTCCAAAATTTGAAAGATTATGCAGAAGTTTTTGAAAGGTGATAAAGTATTATGATGAAATCATTAGACTTCTCATTGAAGTGAAGCTTAAGGTAATGCATTCATTTGTAGTATTAAAAAGTATTGAAAGCTGGGCGCAGTGGCTCACACCTGTAATCCCAACACTTTAGGAGGCTGAGGTGGGCAGATCACGAGGTCAAGAGATCAAGACCATCCTGGCCAACATGATAAAACCCATCTCTAGTAAAAATACAAAAGTTAGCTGGGCGTGGTGGCATGTGCCTGTAGTCTCAGCTACTTGGGAGGCTGAGGCAGGAGAATAGCTTGAATCCAGGAGGCAGAGATTGCAGTGAGCCGAGATTGTGCCTCTGTACTCCAGCCTGGCAACAGAGACTCTACCTGAAAAACAAAAATATTTTTCCCAAGCATGGTGATTTATGCCTATAATCCTAGCACTTAGGGAGACTGAGGCAGGAGGAAGAAGATGGCTTGAGGCCAGTAGTTCAAGACCAGTCTGGGCAACATAGTGAGACCCCGTGTCTGTTGGTCCATTGTGCTCATTCGTGTTCTCTCTCTCTCAAGAAATAGGATCTTGCTATAATGCCCAGGCTAGTCTTGAACTCGAGCCTCAAAGGATTCTCCCACCTCAGCCTCCCAAAATGCTGGACAGGCATGAGCCACTCTGCCTGGCCTGAGACCCTGTCTCTTTAAAAAAAAAAAAATCTAGCCTGCCATGGCGGCTCATGCCTGTAATCCCAGCACTGTGGAAGACCAAGGCTGGTGGATCACCTGAGGTTAGGGGTTCAAGACCAACCTGGCCAACATGGTAAAACCCCATCTCTACAAAAATTACAAAATTAGCCAGGTGCAGTGGCACATGCCTGTGGTCCCAGCTATTTGGAAGGCAGAGGCACTAGAATCACTTGAACCTGGAGACGAAGGTTGTAGTGAGCCAAGATGGCGCCATTGCACTTCAGTCTGGGCAACAAGAGTGGAAACTCCATCTCAAAAAAATAAATGATAGCAGTTGCAGTTTGAGTGCTTACTATGAGCCAAGTTTCATTTAATCTTCACAATTACCTTGTGAGTTAAGTGTCAGTGTCCTCCCTTTGTAAATTAGGAAACTTGAGGCTTTACTAGGTTAAGTTGCACTGGGAACTGTGCTGTAACCCACAGCACACATCTCTAAGTGGGGACTTAACGCCTGGCGTGGGGACTTAACGCCAGGCCTGTCAGCTCACGCCTGTAATCCCAGCACTTTGGGAGTCCGAGGCGAGCGGATCACGAGGTCAAGAGATCAAGAGCATCCTGGCCAACATGGTGAAACCCCGTCTCTACTAAAAATACAAAAATTAGCCAGGTGTGGTGGCATGCACCTGTAGTCCCAGCTACTCAGGAGGCTGAGGCGGAAGAATCACTTGAATGCAGGAGGCGGAGTTTGCAGTGAGGCAAGATTGCGCCACTGCACTCCAGCCTGGTGACCCCATCTCAAAAATGGAAAAAAAAATAGGGACTTACAATTAGTTTGAACTAATATAGGCCAAGCCAGGGGTCAGCCAACCTTTTCTTTTCAATTTTTTTTTTTTTTTCAGATAGGTGACTTGCTTTGTTGCCCAAGCTGGTCTTGAATTCCTAGACTTAAGCCATCTTCCCACCTCAGCCCCCCTAGCAGCAGGGACTATAGGCATGCACCATACGCCACCACCCCTGGCCAATAGTCCTTTTCTGTAAAGATCTGGACTAAATATTTTTGGTTTTGTGGGACATACAGTCTCTGTCCCAGTTACTCATTACTCAGTTTGGCTGCTGTAACACAAGAGCAGCCATAGATAATAGGTAAGTGAATGAATGTGTCTGTTTCAATAAGAATTTATAGACACTGGTATTTGAAGAATTTTTTTTTATTCATTACTTCCTACACAGTGATAAAATTTTTTTTGAGACAGGGTTTCACTGTGTTGCCCAAGCTGAGTGCAGTGATGCAATCATAGCCCACAACACCCTTGAACTCCTGGGTTCAAGCAATTCTCCTGCCTCAGCCTCCTGCGTAGCTGGAACTACAGGTGTGCACCATCACGCCCAGCTAATTCTTAAACTTTTTGTAGAGACAGGGTCTCACTATGTTCCTCAGGCTGATCTCAAACTCTTGGCATCAAGCATTCTGCCCACTTAGGCCTCCCAAAGTGCTAGGAAGACAGGCATGAGTCACTGCACCTGGTTAGAATTTGAATTTAATATAACTTTTATGTGTCTCAAAATATTTTTCTTCAGATACTTTTATCCCTTTAAAAATGTGAAATTCATAGGCCAATCTTGATGGCTCACACCTGTAATCCCAGCACTCTGGGAGGTCGAGGTGGGGCACATCACCTGAGGTCAGGAGTCCGAGACAAGCCTGACCAACATGACAAAACCCAGTCTCTACTAAAAATACAAAATTAGCCGGTGTGGTGGTGCTTGCCTGTAATCCCAGCTACTCAGGAGGCAGAGGCAGGAAGATTGCTTTAACCTGGGAGGCAGAGATTTTGGTGATCTGAGATCATGCCATTGCACTCCAGCTTGGGAGACAAGAGCAAAACTCCATCTCAAAACATAACAAAAAATAATGTGGAATTCATTCTTAGCTCACAGACAATATAAAAACTGACAGCAGGCCAGATTTGGCCCACAGGCTATAGTTTGCCACCCCTGTGCTAAATCATAAAAGTATTTTTTCCTGGAAGGTCATAGTTACTCAAACTATGAATATTACTTAAGAGAGCAGTGAGAGTTATTTTTATATTAAAATGGAACCCATTCCATTATGTAATAAAACCCATAATTTAATTTTCAAGATGAAACTTTAAGATGGGCATGGTGGCTCATGCCTGTAATCCCAGCGTGATTGGGAGGTTGAGGCAGGTGAATCACCTGAGGTTAGTAGTTCCAGACTAGCCTGGCCAACATGGTGAAACCCCGTCTCTACTACAAATACAAAACAACAACAACAACAACAAAATAGCGGGGCATGGTGGCACATGCCTGTGGTCCCAGCTACTGGGGAGGCTAAGGCAGGAGAATCGCTTGAACCTCGAAGGAACAGGTTGTAGAGAGCCAAGACTGTGCCATTATGCTCCATCCTGGGTGACTGAGCAAGACTCCATCTCAAAAAAAAAAAAAAAAAAAAAAAAAAAACTTGGTCTCTAAAGATATATCATTCTGTAGATAGTCTCTGGACTATACTTTCCTCCTTTCTCCCCAATTTTATTTAGAGCATAAAAGCACTTTCTTAGACTGTTAGAAGCACTTGGATTGGAAATGTTTCCTGTATAACGGTAACCTGTATAAACATCAATATGTCAATAACAGACTATTGGTGCAAAATTTAAATGTCCATAAACGGAAAGGGAATAATGATTGGTGACTGGGTCTATGAAAGTACCAAAGTAAAGCCTAAGGGGAGTGGTAAGCTTTCCTCTTCTGCTACCTTTGTCAGCTGATGTCCTGATATAATTACTAAAGTCCTCTTTTTTTAATTAAAAAACATCTGTTTTGAATAATACTTTTGTTTTTAACACCCTACTTTTGAGGTAACTATTGTGGGTAGTTTGTATGTATCCTTCTGGAATTCTTCTATTCCTGTAGATATCACAGATAACTTCTTTTTCTACTTACAGTTATTTTAGTTTTATTTATTTATTTTTCAAGAGTGTCTTACTCTCTTACCCAGGCCAGAGTTTGGTGGTATGATGATAGCTCAACCTCCTGGGCTCAAACAATCCTCTCAACTCAGCCTTCCAAGTAGCTGGGACTAAAGGCATGTGCCACCAAGCCCAGATAATTTTATTTTATTTTATTTTTTTTTAGAGATGGTTTCACCATGTTGCTCAGGGTGGTGGTGAGCTCCTGGGCTCAAGTGATCCTCCTGCCTCTTAAAGTGCTTGAATTACAGGTGTGAATCACTGTGCCTGGCCATGTTGTGGTTTCAATACACACTTACCTAAAGACTAATCATATTGAATATCTTTTCATATGCTTATTGCCCATTCATAAAAGTTATTTTGTGAATCTTTTGCCCTGCCCCTCCACCTTTTTTTTTTGAGACAGGATCTCACTGTTTCCCAGGCTGTAGTGCAGTGACACAATCATGACTTACTGGAGCCTTGAGCTTCCTGGCTCAGACAGTCATTCTGCCTCATTCTCCCAAGTAGTTGGGACCACAGGAGCATTCTACCACACACCTGGATAATTTTTTTTTTTTTTTTTTTTTTGGTAGAGACAGTGCCTCCCTATGTGGCCTAGGCTTTTGTCCAATTTTTATTTTATTTTATTTTATTTTATTTTTTGAGACAGTCTCACTTTGTTGTCCAGGCTGGAAGTAGTCATGTAATCTCAGCTCACTGCAGCCTCCACCTTCTGGGTTCAATTGATTCTCCTGCCTCAGCCTCCAGAGTAGCTGGGAAAACAGGCATGCCCAACCACACCCAGCTAACTTTTTGTATTTTCAATAGAGATGGGATTTCACCATGTTGGCCAGGCTGATCTCCAACTCCAGGCCTCCCAAAGTGCTGAGATTACAGGTGTGAGCTACCATGCCTAACTCTAAGTTTTAGTTAGGTTGTTTGTCTTAATTAATCTGTAAGACTCCTTTAGATTATAAAATTTTTGTTGGATATATGTTTTGCAAATATTTTCCCTAGTTTGTGGCTTGCCTTCTAATTTTCATAACAGTATCTTCGCAGAACAAAAGTTTTTCATTTTGATGAAGTCCACCTTGCTGATTTTTAAGTATGTGAATTTAAGTAAAAGTCATAATTATACCTACAATTTTTCTCCTAAAGGATATTAGTCAATCTTCAATTAAGCATGCATAACTAGATTTAAGAATAAAAAATTGCTTTTTGTAGCTGTTTTCTTGAGGCAAACTTTTTATTTCCTTCATCTTTCCTGTGTAATATCTTTGCAATAATTCCTAGTCACACATACTGCAGTTATTTCTGATAGGTTGAGTTGAACTAAATTTTTGTAAATTATATTTATTTTAACTTCATGCAGCAGGTAATTACTAAATATTTACAATTACGAATTTCTCTAAAATAAATTGCAAAATTGTCCTCATTATCAATGCACACTGGCACTTAGTGCATTAATTTAATGAAAGAAGATAACTATATCTGATTTCTAAGTCCAAAGGAAGCCTTCACTCAAGTTACTATCAGGAAAAGCAACTGGTTGCTCAAGTTTATATTTGCAAGTCTTATCCTGCCACTTTTCTGGCAAGGATGGTGTTTACTTTCTCCAGAACCACAGAAGGAGCCTGTTTAGCCTCCTGCATCACTGGCCAAATTGCAGTTGAGTGCTGATTATAGCATCCTTATGTAGCACAAGGCAGGAAACAGCAAGAAACACTGATTGTTTAGTGGTGTTGGATTTTGTGTTACTGGCAGCTCAAAAATTTACTCTTAACAGGCTGAGAGAAGTTGACAGGAATGTTGAGAGTGTTGCATAGTCATAGATTCTCTTGGGTCATTAATAACATTATTCTGTGCTTCAAAGTACTTGACAGCATGGTCTGTTGAGTATAGCACTAGACTAGCAATGAAATGAGTCATGTTTTAAAGTAGGCTCAAAGTTTCTCTGTTACTTACCTTGAGCAAATTTCTTCATTATTCATACTGTCTTCATTACCTAGAAATACTGTGTGAGTGTAATTTAGGTTCTAGGTTAAAGGGCAATGAGATATTTTTTGTTTTTTTGAGATAGAGTCTTGCTTTGTCACCCAGGCTGGAGTGTAATGGTGTGATCTCAACTCTCTACAACCTTCACCTCTTGCATTCAGGCAATTCTCCTGCCTTAACCTCTCAAGTAGCTGAGACTACAGGCATGGGCCACCATGCCTGGCTAATTTTTGTATTTTTAGTAGAGATGGGGTTTCACCATGTTGGTCAGGCTGGTCTTGAACTCCTGACCTCAAGTGATCTGCCCACACAGCCTCCCAAAGTGCTGAAATTACAGGTGTGAGGCACTGCACCCAGTGGCAGTGGTATTTTTAAGGGTAGTCAGTCCACAACTATGAAAAAAAAATTACCAAAATGTATATATTCTTTTTTCTCTTTTTATTTTGAAAAAATTTAAATTTGCTGAAAAGTCACAAGAAAGCACAGTTGATAAACTTATGCCCTTCACCTAGATTTATCACTAATGTTTTTATAGCTGACTTTAAAAAATCTTTTTAGACTTACAGAACAGTTGTGAAAATATTGCAGAATCCCTCTATACCTTTGACCAAGTTTCCCCTAATGTTAATTAACATCTCATATAGCCCTAGTTCTATTATGAAAATCTGGAAATTAATACAGAATCAGTATTGTTAACTAATTCATAGGCCTTATTTGAATTTTGTCAGTTTTCCACTATGTCTCTTTTCTAGGCTAGGATTTTTTGGTGTCCGTAAATAAAGGTGGGTGAGATGGAACACCTTCTCAGAAAATTATCTTTGTGTATACTGTGCATTGGTAAGCCTTGTAGATATTGTCAGTTAATTTTTATCTATCTTATGTATATCTATTTGAGATGGAGTCTCACTCTGTCGCTCAGGCTGCCCTGCAGGGGTGCAATCACAGCTCACTGCACCCTCAAACTCTTGGGCTGAAGAACTCCTCCTACCTCAAACTTTTGAGTAGCTGGGACCACAGGCTCATGCTACCATGCCCAGCAGGTATCTTCAGTTTAGCCTTTACTGATTGGTAACTGGAGAATAGTTCAGGAGAATGGTGTTCTGTGGGCATTCTCTGCCATGCTTGAGTGTTTCTGTGTTTCTTCAAGATGGATGTTTAGGGTTTCCCATTTATCTCAAGCAAACAGGAAATTTTAATTGAGAAAAATAAGAGGAAAAATAGTTATTCTGCTTTTTTATTTTCCTGTAGGAATTCTTTCTGTTTTGTGTTGATTTATTAACCAGGCTTGGTCATAGTTAGGCTTGCTATTAAATAACTAAGTTTAAATGAAGGAAATGACAACATTAACTCAGGTTGGGCTGGTGGCTCATACCTGTAATCCCAGCACTTTGGGAGGCTGAGGTGGCCGGATCACCCGAGGTCAAGAGTTCGAGACCAACCTGGCCACCATGGCGAGACCCCATCTCCACAGCTGGTGCCTGTAATCCCAGCTACTCAGGAGGCCGATGCAGGAGAATTGCTTGAACCCAGGAGGTGGAGGTTGCAGTGAACTAAGATCACGCCTCTGCACTATAGCCTGGGTGACAAAGACTGT
>PVKV010043205.1:0-10220 GCA_004027835.1 Alouatta palliata | reverse complement strand
GGGCCCGTCGTCACTTGGGCACGTCAAGTGGTCCTCCGATTTTTAGATGAATTTCCTGTCTAGAGGTGTCCTGGTCTGCTCACTGGCTGGTAGCAGTAGCGTCTCCGAAAAGCGAGAGGGCTCACTTAGACAAGCTCCAGTGCTTGTGGAGGGCCCGACTGTCCTGCTCACCCTCAGCGGATCTGCTGTAGGTCAGCAACCGTGCCGTGAGCCATGGCCAACCAGCAGCCTCTCTGGTACCATTCTCCAGTTCATGTCTGCCAGCTGGTGAGGGCAGAGGCAGACCTGGTCGGACCCAGCGGCCCCTCCTCCCTGAGGGAGCATGGCACAGCCTCACAGACCTGGTCAGACCCAGCACCCCTCCTCTCAGGGAGCATGGCACGGCCTCACAGACCTGGTCAGACCCAGCGCCCCTCCTCTGAGGGAGCATGGCACGGCCTCACAGACCTGGTCAGACCCAGCGCCCCTCCTCTGAGGGAGCACGGCACGGCCTCACAGACCTGGTCAGACCCAGCGCCCCTCCTCTGAGGGAGCACGGCATGGCCTCACACTTGAAAGACGGTGTTTGGTTTCCCATCTCATCTTCTTAAGGGAAGCTGGCGCATACCGTTCAAGGCCCTGTCACCACCTGTTTCCTCATCAGTTGGCATATACTGAGGGTGGCTTTTAGAGACCCAGGCTTGGTCAGCAGCGCTGCTGTGGAACACCCCAGCAGGCACCTTCCACCTGCCTTTCGGAGCCAGCTCCCAGGAGGGATGCCACACTCCCGCAACACCAGGTCAGCCCCTGCAGACCCCTGCCTCTGCCGCTGCAGAAATCCAGAAGCATCCTTAGTGCTTCTCAGGCGTCAGCGGAAGGGAGGGCTGTTCTTTCCAGGGGTGCATTTCCTTACGTACTGTTAGCTGGATCTGGCATGCATCCGTGGGCTTTAGATCATTGCATCCAAATTGTTTGCCTAAATGAGTTTATCAATTGTTAACTTGAAGAATATTGATTGTTTCTAATAAAGCTCCTGCGTTTCTCTCCAGCTTTGTTCTTTCTTACAGATCAGAGATTCCCTTCTACATTTTACCAGGGTTGCCAGATGGTTTTGGTAGAAATACAAACACGCATACATGATGGATATTTTCAAAACTTATTTTCAGACACAAAAGTCAAACTCTTGGACACCTGCTTACTCGAGTCTAATTATCTAGTTAAAATGTCATAAAATGGAAAAACTTAATACCATTGATTAAAACGCATTACCTGGACCCAGCAGCTGGCCTGTGCCAGGTAGGCCCTTTGGGAACAGATTTAAGAGAGAATGATTAATAGTAAGCCCAGGGGTGACAGTGAACAGCCTCTGATGTACAAGATGTTTGCCTTAATCAGAAGGTCTCCTGTAACCCTGGTGAGAAAATAATCACAACTATTACCCTGCCGGTCCAGAATCAAGTTGGAAGTAGAATGGGAGGGACCCGAGGTTTTCTCACCCAGCGCCGTATTCATCAGGGAGCACTGGGGGCTGCACTCACAGGCCAAACTTGAGTGTGGCTGGAGTCTACACCTCCAACAACGCTGGCCTGGCCTAGTGTTGCGTCTGAAGCTGCTGCTTGTATTCCTGCCTCCTGTCTCCCATGCTAAGCTGAGGACAGGAACCAGGCCCTTACTCATTTTCTGTCACTGAGCAGAGAGTCCATTCTCCGATACACGGAGGTGGCCAGGAATGCCAAGTATCCAACAAGCATGGAACAGAACCGCCCCCAGGCTCTCCACGTCATTGTCAACATCATTGTCCTGCGCCAGTTTTCCATGGCTGCCTTAACATAGTCACAAATTAAGCCACAAACTGGGCGGCTTCATACAGCCGGAATGTATTCTCTGGCAGTTCTGGAGAGGCTTGAAATCGTATCGGCCCGGCCTCGCTCCCTCCGAAGGCTCAGTGGGAGGGTCCTTCCTGGCCTCTCCCAGCTCCTGGCGGCTGTGGCTGTCCTTGGCGTTCTTTGGCTTGTGGGCAGCTTCACTCTGGTCTCTGACTCTGCTGTCACATGGCCATCCCTGTCTGTGCATCTGTGTCCTACTCTCCCTCATTTTCTGAGGACACCAGCCATTAGATGAGCATCTGCCTGTTCCAGCATGTCTCGTCTTCACAACTACCTCTCCAGAGACTCTGTTTCCAAATAAGATTACATTCACAGGCACTGGGATTTAGGATTTCAGCATGTCTTTTGGGGGAACCCATGTGCTGAAAAGCCAGAAACCTCACTCCCAGCTCACACCATTTGAAGAACAGTTCATTTAGTACATTGCTTTTCTGCAAAAACTTTGCTGGGAGGATCCTTCACCTGCTACAGGTTTCACGACTCAGCATCTCTGGCCATGCAGCAGCTCAAGCCTGGCTTCGGCAAATACAGAGAAAAGACTGGAAACAGATACGTGAAGGGACAGGGTCCCCAGCTGCAGAGGCTGTCTGCCCTGCGTCCACGGGCTGAGGGGCCACTAGCAGTCACATGTATCCTCGGCCCAGAGATCCACGATGTTGCCAGTGTGCTCCATCGATGGTGGCTGTACCACTTTACAGAAGGAACAACTGAAGTTCAGGGTCGAGCGCAAAGCCACTTTTAGCAAGGAAGATAGATGGCCAGTAACCACGACAAAAGATGCTCAATGTCTTTAGTTAGCAGGGAGTGCAGATCAAAGCCACAATGAAATACCACTTCACCAACATGGCTGGAACCAAACAGTGACACAAGGGTGACAGGGTTGCAGAGAAACTGGAACTCGTATAGTGCTGTTGGGAGTGTAAAATGGTGCAGCTGCTTGGGAAAACAGTTGGGTGTTCCTCAAACAATTAAACATAGGGTTATCATATGACCCAACAATCCACTCCTAGATATATACACCCAAGAAAAGTGAAATATGTCCATGCAAAAACTTGTAAATAAATGATACAGCAGCATTATTCATAATAGCCAAAAGGAGAAAACGACACAAAAGTCCATCCACTGAAGAATGGATGAACAAAATGTATAACCGCACAGTGGAGTACTATTCAGCCATAAAAAGGAATGAAGGACTTACACACACTACAACATGAATGAACTTTGAAAACATCATGCGAAGTGAAGGAAGCCAGTCACCAAAGATCACGTGTGTGATGCCATTCATAGGAGATGTCCAGAACAGAGAAATCTAGAGAGACATTGCTTGCTTAGGGCTGGCAGGGACAGGGGGGTAGAAAGGCGATGGCCAAAGGGCACAGAGTCTCTTGTTGAGGTGATGAAAGATTCTAAAATCAACTGTGTGAATGCTTGCACATACCCACAAATATGCTTTTAAAAGCCATTGAATAGTACACTGGACGAATTGTGTGGTATGGGAAATATATCTCGATCAAGATGTTTTCTTTAAAAGTCATGTTAGCAAATGGCAGAGCTGAGGCTTGAGTCCAGGTCATTCTGATCCCACAGCGCATCACGCCTCACCCCACCACGGTCTTGGGACTAAATAACAGAAAACACAGACTGTGGTTTGATGTGAAGTGCAAGGGGGCCAAGGGGGCCAAGGGGGGCAAGAGCATGCTGCGGTTTCAAGGCTGGATGGCCAGGGAGTTGGGGAAGGTGCTAAGAAAAGCCAGCGTGAATGGAGGAGGAATTACTGTGGGAATCAAGAGACTATTTTGGGCAGAGTCCAGTGTGCCCACATGACCTCCAAGCAGAGCTACTGTGCAGGGCTTTGACAAGGTGAGACTGAAGCTTGGAGGGATGCCAGGGCTGGAGAGCCATCTGGGATCCATCTGCATGGAGCTGCTGATAGAGGCCAGGAGTTGGTGACGGAGAGGCCGTGGAGACCTGGCCCTTGGGAAACACACCAAAGGCGTGAGTGCAGAGGTGCCGGGTGAGGGAGGGTTGGAGAGGCACACCGGCACATGCAAGGTCATGAGTGCCGGGGAGCTCTGGCAGATGGGACACAGGGAGCGGCAGGCAGGTGCCTGGATTCCATCACCCTGAGGCCCTAAAGCAGGGGCTTCTGGTAAGTGGAGAGATGGAAGCCAGATTGTACAAAATTAGGAATGGAAACGTTTGCCTAGAACCGGAAACTCAGGTAAGACCCTCACTGGGAAGGGAAGGTAGGTTTGAAGAAGAAAGGTTGTTTTTAGCCAGAGCTAAAGGCAGGCTTGAACATGCTTGTGGGGAAAGGCCCCAGAGTGATTGAAGGCATGAGAAAGGAACAGCTGCACGATGTTCATTGACACCAGAGGTTCTGGGGCGGCAGGGAGGGTGAGTTCATAAGCCAGAGCAGGAAGGTCACCCTTGAGGGGAGGTGAGAGGGACAGAAGTCAGTGTGGACGTGGGAAAGTCACACTGAGGTTGGGAAGAGGACAGCAGAGAGTGCCCACCGCAGATGCACAGTCAGCCTTCTCAGCAAACCTGTGAGAAACTTTCTGCAGAGTGGGGCTCTCAGAAGATCAGGACACTGGAGGCGCAAGGCCACTAACAGATGATTGAAAGATTGCTGAGCCTGGAAAGACTGAGCAGAGACAGAGGGGAGTGGATCTGTAGTGGAATTGATGCATCCAGTGTTAGGACTTTCTCTAGCCACGACCAGGGGAGCTTGGAAGAGGTGGAGGCTGCCTGCAGTAAAGCATGGGGATCAGCATCGGGGCCAGAGCACGGCCATGGACGGGAGGAGGATCAAGAGTGCTTCTCACAGTGCTCAGAATCACCAAGCCCAGGGCCCTGCCCAGGGGATGGGGATGGCTGACTCACACCAGGTGCTCCTGTGCCAAGCGTGCGTTACTGTGCTGAGCCATGGACGTGCACCATCTACCCCAGGAGGTGGATCTCCATATCATCATACCCGTTTACAAGATGAGGAAACTGAGGCTTGGAAGACTTGGGACTTGAATGCAGGCAGTGTCACTATAAAGGCTCAATTATCAAACAAACCTTATCACCCGCCAGCCCAGAAGGGACAGATACCATGGAGAGGGCAGCTCGGGGGGTCTGAGGGAGGCAGGAGAGACTGACAGAGAAACTCAGGGGAGCTAGTCAGGATGGCAAGGAGCCATTTGAGGAAAGTGAAGGATTTGAGAAGACCTGGAAGGGTCAGTGTGGATGCTGAGACCCCAGGGACTATGAAACTGGTGCTGAACTCCTCTGGGAAGCAGGGCATCCAGGGGGGATTAGATGATAGCTGTCAGGACCAGGAAAGGGTGAGCTTAAACACAAAGCACAAAGCATGGAGAAAGGAGACCTGTGAGGAGGACAAATGCCGACTTAAAACCCCCATGGGGAGCAAGAAGCTCTGCTTAGTTGCTGTCCCTGGATTAGGGACGACAGTTGGGGGACACGCTGTCCTCTGCTATGCAGAGCCGGGAAAGACAGGGCCTTGAGCACCTAGTGCCAGGTGGTGAATGGCAGGCTTGAGGAAGGGCGAGGGAGGATGGCACTGCACTGGGGCAAGCCCAGGCTCTGGAGTCACCCCTGCCCAGGCTCAAACCTCAGCCCTGCTGGAACGAGAGACTCCTCTCTCTGGACCCCAGTCTCCACCTACCCAATGGAGCCTCTGCACTCTCAGAATTTTGTGAGCATGAAAAGAAGTTACACACGCTAACCTCATGGCTAATACAGACGCTCAGTAAATGAAAGGCGTGACTGGGATCACAAGAACAAGGGTACCAGCAGAGACAAAGGGTGCTAGAGAGGTACAGAGTTTTGCAGTTGGCACAAAGAGAAGATTCCAGAAAGGGATGGTTGGATCAATGCCCATCAAGATTGTGTTCAGAAGCAATGAGGAGGTGGAGAGAAGCCAGGCCCCAGGTGAGTGTTGACGGAGCCAGGAAGGGCAGGAAGGTGCTGGGTTCTAAGGGCCCTCCAAGGGCCACCTGTGAGGTTAGTGGCGTGTGTGTGCCTCTGGTTCTCACATGCCGCCCGTTGCAGTCTGGGCTCACATGGCCCCAGCACAAAGCATAGCCTCTTGAATGTTTTCACTGAGAAATTCCTTCATAACGTTTACAAGTGTTACTGGAATGATCCAAGGCTGGAGGGGTTCTCAAAAGGAGCATATTTTCCAGTGCCCCTGACTCATTCAGCTGCTGCCCATGGACCACAAGCCCTGAGCTCTCCCCTATGATCACTGAGAAGCAAGCAGCCCCTCTCCACACCCACAGTGTGTCTCTGGGACATCCCTGTTGCCCCGCCCTGACCCAGAGGCAGGTCCCTGGGGCTACTCCATCTCAACAGACCCCTCGTGGAGGGAGAGAATCCCTGGGACTTTTCCTTCCTGGGTCCAGGGAGGAAGGAGAACAGGGACCCTATTCAAATGTGTCCTGGAGTTCTGCTGACTCAACACCATTTCAAGAACCTCCTTCACTCCAGTTCCTCAAACTAGAACGAGCCCCTGATGGAGCTAGTGCCAGGACTGCAGAACCCAGAAGCTCAGGCGGAGCTCAGGTTCAGGTGCTGCCTGCCACTTACTAGGTATGGGCACCAGGTGAACCCCCGTGTGTGTATCAGGAAGTGAAGCTACAGGGTGCGACATGCCCAGGCTTGGACAGGACCCTGGCCAAGGAGATTGTGGAATGACCACCAACTAAGCAGAGGGCACCGCCAGGCCTGGATGAGCGCCACGCAGGCAGCCTGAGAAACGGCAGGGATTGGGGGTGAGAGAGCAGAGCCGCGGGTATATACGGCCAGACCCAGCGGGTTTGTGATTCACTGATTATTGTTGAGGTGCTTGCCTCTGCCTCGGCAGCCCGGGCTGTTCCACTGTTCTGCAGCTTTTCTTGTCTTCACAGCTGCTGTGCTGGTTAAATGCTTCTTTTTACAAACCCAAAAGTAAACTTCTTTTTCCCCAAGACTTGGCATCCTGCTGGCCTCTGCAGTATAAAAGCAAAAACAAAACAAAAAAAATGCGTTTCATAACCCTCTCAGGAGGCGCCTGCAGCCATATGTGCCTGAAGAACAGGGAGGGAGGGAGTGGGTGGTGGTGGCGAATCATGAGGCTTTGAGAGCTTGAGACATCCTCATCATAGTTATATTAGCCACATCCTCCAGAGAAATAGAACCAATAGGGTGTGTGTGTGTGTGTGTGTGTGTGTGTGTGTGTGTGCGCGCATGTGCAAACATGCACATGTTTATCCACGCATATACACACACATATAAGAAGAGACTTATTTTAAGGAATTGGCTCATGAGATTATCGAGCCTGGCAAATCCCATATCTGCAGGGACAGCAGCAAGCTGGAGACCCAGGAAGAACTGATGCTGTTCAAGTCTGATGGCCATCTGCTGGCAGCACTCCCTCTTGCCCAGGTAAGGTCAGTCTTCTCTTCTACTCAGGCCTTCAACTGATTGGATGCGGCCCACCCACATGATGGAGGACAATCTGCATGACTCAGAAAGTCCACAGATTTAAATGCTAATCTCATCCCAAAACACCCTTACAGAAGCATCGAGAATCATGTTTAACCACATATCTGAGCATCATGACCCAGGCGAGTTGACACATAAAATTAGCCAATGTAAGTGTTCACTGCAGCTGATTTTTCTCTGGGTCTTTAGAGCGTCTTGGATGTGTTTTTACTCTGACCTTTCTGCACATCTTCACAACCTTCTGTCTAGCATTCACCTTGCTCTTCCAAACACAGTTCCTGAAATTCAATTAAAGGCATTCGTGACAAGAGAAAATTATTTTCCCTCATCCTCCCCTTTAATCCTAAATATTATTATAAATCCAACTGCCATGCTTTCAAAAAAATATAATTTGTCAACTGGAAAAGCCTCAGCATGGTCTGCTATAATGAACTAATATAATCTGGAGGATTTGGAACTCTACCCAGAAGGCTGGAATGAGCTTTTGATTACATTTCAGCTTCGCCATTCTGCACTGCCAAGGGTCACTTAAAAGAAACTCCAACATTTTGTAGCATAAGGACTCAGTTTCCTGTGCAAATTACCAGAAACCCACTTGTGTTATTCTTTAAATAGGGATGTATTGAGAACACGGAATGTGTTTAGAGGACTGATAATGATCCTCGTTATTTCTAGGGCAATGATTTTCACCTGGGGGGTGATGTTGCCCCCCAGGGAACATTTAACTGTCTGGAGGTTGCTAGTGGCTGGAGGCCAGAGATGCCGCTAAAAGTCTGTAATAATGCAATTAAACAATCAAAAGCAAATTTCCTTCAACCTGGAATCCTGAAAAAACAAAAAACAAACAAACAAAAAAACATGCGTTTCAGTGATGGCAGCACATTTCGTGGAGGCAGCTAAAGTAGCTCAAGATTGTTTGTGTTTTCCACTTCCTGGAGCAGAAAATAGTAAATTGCTATGATGCAGATTTTCTCCTGGACGCAATGGAAAATTTTAAATAAAGCAAATCTTTGCCTTCAGGGAGAGCATTCAGTGGCTCTACAGCGTAATGATTGTTTTCTCACTCACTGATACAAAGAGGAGCCAAGGTCAATGTCCTCGGTGGCTTCTAGGCACACTCACCTAGGGCAGGAAGGTCACACTGAGCCATTCACGCTGGCTTTTGGCTCAGCTATTTAAAAATTCTCAAAAAGAGGTCTAGAAACCTCTTTGCAAACAATTGCAGCCTGCTTTCCCAAACGAACCATGTGTACCTCAAGCTGATTAACCTCCCATTTATCAGTGTGCATGGCAAAGGGATGAAGAGTTGAGAGGGAAATGTGTGTCTCCACAGAAGAGCAGCATGAAAAGAAACTCGGGTAGGTAAAGATCTCCTTCAGGGCAAGGACTTCGGCCTTGTCCTGCGTCCCTGTCTGCTATTGCTACCTATCACAGCCCCTCAACAAATCCCTGTTGCTGCCACAGAAGGAGTGAAGGCTGCATGTGAGCTCTGGGAGAAAGTGGCCGTTTCTTACCCCTGGCACTTACCCAAACCTTCAAATTAGCTGGATGATAGACTAGGAATGCTGGCACCCACCATTTCCGTCAGACTCTGAAAATGTTCAATTAGTTGATTCCGCTTTTAGCTGCAGCATGTGCAACTAGATTATGTCACATGTATATAAAAGGCAAATTTCAGAGCACTGCATAAAACAAAACTTCTCAAAAGATGAGAGCTTTATCACAAAATTCCCTACCTTCTATAGCAATGATGCTTCCATCCTCACCCAAAGGGACCACTGACTAATGCAAGAAATCCACATCCTGAGACTTGCCCCATCACAGACAAGGCTGTGCCTAAGACAGACCGGAGTACAAAGCAGCTCTAAACAAAACAGCCGCAGCCGTAATTAACACATGCATAAAAACAACATCTACAAAACAGTGTTTGAGGTCATTATAAATCACATTTCCATCATGCATACTAAGAAAATCATCTCAAATTTATTTGTAATGTCACATCACATATATTTAACAGCCCTAACGTGATGCTAAGGACTTCATATATTTATTGTTTGGTTTCACAGCTAAAGTATTTTTCCTGCCTTAATACTATTTTTTCACCCTAATGATTATTCAGCTATCTTCATAGATGCTGTTAGCATAACAGAAAGATCCCAAAGAAAGTTATCTTAGGAAACAATAACAAAAGCAAAAGAGTATTACTTTTCAGGTGCAACACGGTTGCAGTGTCTAAGAAAGAGCATTAGATCACTAAACCAGCATTTTCTTCAAGGACAGTTAAATAACCTGAACATAATAAGACAATGACAAATGGGTGTTTATTAATTAATGTTTTGTTTAAACCATATAAATTTAGTCAGAGTTATTTCTTTCATTAATCACAAAGTGTTGAAGTAGACAGATTTCCCACTAAAGGAGATTCTGTTCCTAAATCACCATCATCAAGATCTGCATCACCATCATCACCACCGGCATCACCAGCACCATCATCACCGTCATCTCCATCATTGTCATTACCATTACCACAATTACCATCATCTCCACCATCATAACCATCATCACCATTACCACAATTACTATCATCCCCACCATCATTGCCATCGTCATCACCATTACCATAATTACCATCATCACCACCATCACCAGCACCATCATCACCATCATCTCCATCATTGTCATTACCATTACCACAATTACCATCATCTCCACCATCATCACCATTACCGTAATTACCATCATCACCATCACCATTACCACAATTACCATCATCTCCACTACCATCACCATCATCATCACCATTACCATAATTACCATCATCATCACCACCATCATTGCCATCATCATGATCGCCATTACCAC
>PVKV010043204.1:0-10221 GCA_004027835.1 Alouatta palliata | reverse complement strand
AGAGAGAGAGAAAGAAAGAAAGAAAGAGGGAAAGAGAGAAAGAGAGACAGAAAGAGAAAGAAGAGAGAGAGAGAGAGGGAGGCAGGAAGGAAGGAATAAGGAAGGAAGGAGGGAGGGACAGAGGAAGGAAGGAAGAGAAAGCTGGCCACACAGCTACTCTCATCACAGGCACCGTCGCAGGCACCCCGACTCCCACGCCAGCACGAGTGGCCAGCTGTGCCTTCGAGACAGGCGGGTATTGGCCATTCCACTCAGGTTACGGGTGACTTAGGCACCTGGGCCTCAGTTTCCTCATCGCAGCCGTAGTGCCGGGTACTCTCAGCAGAGACCGAATGACACGACACATCAAAGTGTCTGCTTGGAGCTTCTCCGCAGGACGGAGTTGGCCGTTTGTCCCTAAGTTCCAGACGGGCTTGGGGACTCCTGCTGATGGCCTGGGCTCCGGGGTTCTAGGAGAAGGGTGGTGAGCCCCAGCATGGGCAGCAGGGGCCGTGGATTGAAGGGCCCTAGAACGGCGTGGCTGGGAGCGACCGTCAGAAACAGGAGGACACTGTGGGTTATTCACTGCCCACAGGTTCTCCTGACACTGGAGAACATTCCCATCTGGACTTGGGGCCAGAACTCCAGGTTAAGACCCAGTCACAGACGGGCATTCTCCAGGCCCGGCGTGGGTCGGTCTGACTGTTCCTCAGCCACAGGCAGGGGCAGCCCTTCCTCCTGGGGCCGCGGCTCTGTGGGGTTGCCCAGCTGTCTTCAGGGCCTCCTGCGCTGTCCCTGCCCAAAGTGGGGAACGCAACTTGGGGGGGATTCTGCACCACTCAGGTCCTGGCCTGTGGGAGCCGGGCCCCGGCGAGGCGCCTAGGGGTGCTGGTGATGGCAGGAGAGCGTGCAGAGCGGCGTGGCTGCGAGCTGAAAACTTCCCGTCGGGGTCTGCCCAGGGCACACTGTCTTCTCCGCTTCATGTCCACAGGGCAGGTGCCGTCAGTGCTCTGAGTCCTGGACGCACTGATCCTCCTGAGCTCTTGGTATTTCTGCTCCCGTGTCTGTCTCCCGGGAAAACATAGGACAAGGTCCCATCCACACACTCTCCTCTGCCACCCAGCTGTGCCACCCGGACACTGCCCCTGGGCAGGCCATGAGCCTCCTCTTCTCCCACACCCCAGAGTTCGGGGGGTCTCAGGGGCTCCGTATGGACAGCAGCCTGCCCTGCACCCAGCTATTCCTATTCACCCCAAGAGCCAGCCTTGCTGACTCACTCAGACACCTCAACATGTTTCACGGGCGCCTGTGCTGCTCTGTCCTCTTTCTATTTTGTTTGCGAGGCCGTGGGGAGATCTGGGTACTTTGGTGAAAAGCCAAAAGCAGTTTCCTCTGCGGCTGCTGCTGTGGATTCCTGTAAACGTCCTCACTTACGGAGGGAAGAGATAAGGACGGAAAATGTGGAAGGACGCCCCCCAGAACCGTGATTGCTGCTCATGCGTAAGAAGGAGGCTAAGTCAGAAGGTTGGAGGACGTCTCCACCTGCGGACGCCCC
Organism: Alouatta palliata; assembly: GCA_004027835.1. Taxonomy (NCBI): domain Eukaryota; kingdom Metazoa; phylum Chordata; class Mammalia; order Primates; family Atelidae; genus Alouatta; species Alouatta palliata. The sequence continues at coordinate 8,687 of PVKV010043204.1, read as the reverse complement.
TTCTGCACGTGGCCAGCTAGGCCTGCCTCGGCCACGTGCCCGTTTTGAGGGCGTTTGCCTTCTGCTTTCCCATGATCTTTTTCTCTCTCATGTTCTAGCTCCACCCTCCTTTTAATTCTCAGTTTATTGAAGAGACTCATATTTAGCTGAGGCCATGAAAACCTTTGAAAGAAATTTTTACCTTAAACCCAGCAAATGCAATGAGCTCTCTCCAGGGATGCCTGTTTTTCAGTTCCTTTCCTAAGTGAGATGGTCCTTGTTGATACCTGAGTCCAGCCCTTATTTTCCTATGCATGAAGAATCCAACCATCAAATATGCAGGAACATCTTACAGGCATGTAGCCTACCGTCTTCCTCCCCAGCCGCTCGGTGCATAATGAAGGCTCTTGACGGACAGGTTGTATCGGGGGCTCCCACGATGAGGTGCATATTCAGCCCCTTCCCCGGGGACTGACGGATCCAGCTCCAGTCATAGCCGCTGCTGATGGAGTCCCCAGAGACAGCGCGGGTGGGGGACAGGGTCTCCAGAGGCTTCACCGGTCCTGAGCCCGACTCCTGCACCTGCGACTGGGAGAGGACCCTGTGACCAGAGAGCCCCCCAGTGAGCTCGGGGCTCCCAGGCGGCACCTCTTACTCTCACGTCTGCTTCCCTGAGACACTCACATCTCCGAGCTGCCCCCGGGGGGGAGAAAGAACCACAGATGCCTCACGTTCTTGTGGTGCAAGAGGTCCGTGACGCTCAGAAAGCATTTCTCCTGTGAGCAGGACCCTGAATGTAAGGAAATGTGTGGTGCCTTCCCTTGGGTGCCTAAGTGAGGATTTGCATGTGGCTGGTGCTTTTGTCAGTAACCCCCCACAGACGCACCGAGGAAGGACAGCCAAGCAGAACCCTGGCCCAATTAGTTTATAGTGTTACTACTCAGTGATTTCCATTTATATAATCGTTTATATATAGTCATATATTAGTTTATACAATTAGGGCTCAAACAACATCTCAGTTTATAGTGTTACTACTCAGTTATTTCCATTTATATAATCCTTGATACATAGTCATATGTTAGTTTATACAATTAGGGCTCAAAGAACGTCTCAGTTTATTGTTACTACTCAGTTATTTCCTTTTATATAATCCTTTATATATACTCATTTATTAGTTTATACAGTTAGGGCTCAAAGAACATCTCAGTTTATTGTTACTACTCAGTTATTTCCTTTTACATAATCCTTGATATATAGTCATATATTAGTTCACAGAAGGAATGCCTAAAGAATATCTTACCATTCACGGCTTTCCCTGTCTATATACATAACTATATGTTACTTTATAATCAGAGGAATGTCTAGAGCGGACACGGTACAGAGCATGAATTAAGGAATAAGCAACTTATAGTCGGAGGAATGTCTGGAGCAGACACAGTGCAGAGCATGATTTAAGGGAAGATAGTTATACCAGGACCAGAATCCATGGCCCAGGCGGCAGCGTTCAGCACCATCAAGACACCCTCCGTATGGCAGGCTGGCGGCGAGAGCCACTCGCCCTGAGAAAGGAGTTGCGGGACCTTGCTCCAGTTCTTGTGGAAGGCTGGCCTCAGACCCGCAATGTCACCCTGGTGACTGTGAACTTCGTCAGCTCCTGTTACTCTGCTAGGTCAAAGGCATCCTCCTACAGAACTCACCGGAAGCTGCCAGCAGGTGGCATAGACCCTGACAGCTCTGTCACTGCTGTGTGACTTAACCACCCTCCTGTAGATCTTGTTAGGGGTAGCATGCCCATAGACAGACGTCTTGCACACTGCACTCTCTTCACTGCACACGGCCCATCTCCTTGCCTGAATGACCTAATGGGGATGGACCCCTCACTGTGCACGGCACACCTCCTAGCAAAGGTGACCTAATGGGGGTGGACCCCTTACTGCCCACGGCCCACCTGCTTGCCTTGATGATGTGATGGGGGTGGACCTCTTCTTGTGGACCTAATGGGGGTGGACCCGTTGTTTTATTGCTCACGACCCTATCACTATCCTTAAGATGACCTCACTGACTACCCAGCCCTATAAGCTATACCCACTAACTACAGACTCTTCTAGACATTCGGGGCCTCACCTGCTCCCACTTATGGGTGGGCTGGCCCCCCTGAGCCCAGCTGCACTTTCCTTGTACTTCTGTGTCCTGTCTTTTTATTTCTGGGATCCTGTGCCTCGGCACAGGATAAGGGACACCCCACGAATCTGTGGGGCCCATAGCCCCACATTTGTATGGAGAGGAGAAAAGGGATGAGGGTGCCCCAGCCTTTCAGGCTGACCCTGGGAGGAGGATTGTGGCTGTGCCCTCTGAGAACTCCTTCTCTTCCTGGGGCCCCTTCTCACCAAGCGCAGTGTCATCTTCTTCCCAGTAGGGAGACATGCTGAAGGAGCTGTTCTGGGACATGCGTGTGAACATGGATGAAGGACAGATTTTGGAATAGGGTCAAGGCTGTTCTACCGTGAAACACTCATATTCCATTTAGAGAACCCAGGTCATCTCAATGATCACTTACCCCTTCAGACACATTGGAACAGCTGAATGGAATCATCACAGTGACCTCAGACAAATCTGGAACCATGTGACGTTTATTGTAGTTCAGAAAATCCGTCATGGTTAGAGGGAAGCTCCCTGTCCCAGGAAGTGTGTCATTAGAAAAAAAAAAAAAAAACTCATGGCTGTAATCCCAGCACTTTGGGAGGCTGAGGCGGGTGGATCACGAGGTCAAGAGATCGAGACCATCCTGGTCAACATGGTGAAACCCCGTCTCTACTAAAAATGCAAGAATTAGCTGGACACGGTGGTGTGCACCTCTAGTCCCAGCTACTCGGGAGGCTGAGGCAGGAGAATCGCTTGAACCCAGGAGGCGGTGAGCCGAGATGGTGCCACTGCCGTCCAGCCTGGGTGACAAGAGCGAAACCCTGTCTCAAAAAAAAACCAACCGAGAACTGCCCTTCTGTGACCTTTTGAAATCCAGGGTTCTGTCTGAGATGTCAGGAGGAGGTAGTGGGGCCCTGCCCTCTGAGGGCACAAGGACCTCTGGGTCTTTCCTGAGGGGTCCCACCTGTGAAGCATGGCTGGACGCTCACACTCAAACCCGGAGTCCTTACGCACATATTTCCCAGTTCAGATCCGTCTCTGAAACACTTTCTCCTCAACTGAATTGCATGAACACACCCCGGGGTTTGGGATATGGCAATATATACTCGTTTGGGGAATTGTAGGACACATAAGCAATCTCCATGGATGTGGGTCACGGGAGAGTGATCAGAAACGGGGTGTGTCATGAAATCCAGGAGAAACCTGGGCTTTTTTCTTTTCTTTTCTTTTCTTTTTTTGAGACAGAGTTTCGCTGTTGTTGCCCAGGCTGGAGTGCAATGGCGCGATCTCGGCTCACCGCAACCTCCGCCTCCTGGGTTCAAGCAATTCTCCTGCCTCAGCCTCCCGAGTAGCTGGGATTACAAGCACGTGCCACCATGCCCAGCTAATTTTTGTATTTTTAGTAGAGACGGGGTTTCACCATGTTGACCAGGGTGGTCTCGATCTCTTGACCTCGTGATCCACCTGCCTCGGCCTCCCAAAGTGCTGGGACTACAGGCGCGAGCCACCGCGCCCGGCTAAACCTGGGCTTTTTTCTTAGGACCTAAACAAGCGTGCCGACCTTCTGTGAGACTGAACACCCAGAGCCAGATGAGCGCCTCACACACCCGGGGGTTCCCGGGCCTTTTGTTTGAACAGATGCAGAAGCACCTTCATCCCCTGAACCTTCCTCAGCCTCAGGAGACTGACGCACATGAAGAAAAATTGAGACGAATTTTTATTTACATAAAATAATGCATACGCTTGTAGACATCGGCATGGCTGTGTGCAGGGTTTCTAGGATATCCTCATACACTGAAAAGAAACAATTATGTTTGATGGAGAGAAAAGCAAAGCGTTTCTGAATTTATAGGCATCAGTAACCACGAATGTCTCAGGTCACTAGATAATGTTATAATATAGGCTAGAGGTAAGACTTCCAAACGTGGTTACAGAGACAAAAGGGAAAGGAGTAAAGATTTTAACAAAATTTCTTTGAAAATCACCAGTAACCAACCGGTCAAGAGAAATCCACCACTAGACAGTGAGTCGTCATCAAATGAAACCGTCTCTTCCACGTTGAGGTGAGAAGGAAGGTCCATCTGACGGCTTATTTCACCTCTGCGAAGAGTTCAGAGTCAGAGCAGAGAGTGAACGTAGGGCAAGTGGGGGACCTGACCACGGGAGGACGGCTCCCAGACCCTACCTGACCGTGGGAGGACGGTTCCCAGACCCTACGTGACCATGGAAGGGTGGCTCCCAGACCCTAACGCAGCTGTGTGGGGACCTGACCATGGACGACAGTTCCCAGACCCTACCTGACCACGGGAGGACGGTTCCCAGACCCTAACGCACCTGCATGGGGGACCTGACCATGGGAGGTGGACTCTGCGAGGGGCTCCCACTGTCTGTTCTACAAGTTTCCTCATGATGTATATTACATGGTTCACATAAAAGGCACCCTGTAGGCACCTCTTAGATATGACAGTGTTTTAACGAGTGAAAATTTTACACATTTAATCATTGCTGGCTTGTTTTTCCACCTCCTGTCCTCTCTCACTCCCTCCTTCTTTTATTTTCCACTTAATTTTCCAAAGTCATTTCATCTCTTTTTGAACTGTTAATAGGATCTCTTGGTTGGATGGTTTTTATTTTCCTTTCAATAGTAGGTACTTAAGAATTCATCTTTGCTCAATTTGTAAGTATTTTAGTATAATAAAGACTTGTTTCCTAAGAATTGGATAAATTAAAATAAATAGATAAAATTCTAAAAACATACAACCCATCAAAACTGAACCATTTAGAAATAAAACATCTGGGCCTGTGATACAAACACATTAAGGAGGCTGAGGCGGGCGGATCACCCGAGGTCAGGCGTTCGAGACCAGCCTGGCGAAAACCTGTCTCTACTAAAAATACAAAAATTAGCCGGGTGTGCTGGTATTGGCTGTCATCTCAGCTACTTGGGAAGCTAAGGGAGGAGAGGGGCGTGAACCTGGGAAGCGGAGGTTGCAGTGAGCCGAGATGCACTCCAGTCTGGGCGGCAAGAGGGAAAGTCCATCTCAAAAAATAATAATAATAAAAAAGCAATAAAGTCCCATATGTTCTCACTACAGAAAGCGGGTTCTACAAGCACCCTAGGCACGCCCACCTCTGTCCTGGAGCAGGTTCAGGGAGTAACGGGGGCCAGTGATGAGGAGCACAGGCCCAGATACCCGTCCAGACACGAGCTCCTAGACACATACTCAGCCCCAATTCCACGTGTGGTTTCCTTCCACGTCCGTACATGAAGACTGACTCCAACGCATAATTTACACACATACGTAAAAATAAAATAGGGTGATCACTTCAACGTGTTTATGACAGCATAGTTTTATAATAAGACAGGGTAACTTCAAAATGCCCTTATTATCACCAAACTCCTGCAAGGCACAGTCATCTTACCTGCGTGCCACCCTGTCCTCAGCCGTCCCAGTCCAGAGCTTGCTATATAGCAGGAGACGTGTAAATAGGGCCCTCCCTCTGCTGATGAAAACAAGCCCAGTCCTAACCCTGCAACTCTAGGAGACGAGCCCCAGCCCTGGGATTCCCAGGAGTTTCCACCCGGTGATCAGCATGGAACAGACACCAGCCACGGAGTTCGGGCTCACCTGGGTTTTCCTTGTTGCTGTTTTAAAAGGTGATTCATGCAGAACTGGAGACACTGAGCGTGAGGGGACATGAGTGAGAGACACGGTGGACTTTTGTGGCCGTTTCTGATCTTTGTGTGTCTGTGTTTGCAGGTGTCCAGTACTGTGAGGTGCAGCTGGTGGAGTCTGGGGGGTCCCTGAGTCTCTCCTGGGCAGCCTCTGGATTCACCTTCGGTGAGTATCACATGCCCTGGGTCCGCCGGGCTCCAGGGAAGGGGCTGCAGTGGGCTGGCCTCCATAAAAACAAAGGTGATGGTGGGACAGAACACTCCACGTCTGTGAAGGGCAGATTCACTATCTCAGGAGAGAATTCAGAAAGCTTTGTCTACCTGCAAATGAGAAGCCTGAAAAGCCGAGGACGTGGCCGTGTATAACGGCGACAGAGACACACAGGGGAGGTCAGCGTGAGCCCAGACACAAACCTCCCTGCCGGGGTCGTGTGGCCACCGGGGAGCGCTCGACACCTGCTGAGGACGGGACGGGTCCCAGCAGCAGGTGCCCGGGGAGATTTCCGTTCTCCGCAGCTGGAAAAGTCAGGCTTGTATTTGCAGAACTCTGCAGCTTTCTAGGCTGTGATATTTTATTACTCGTATTTATTATGAATTTGTCTTCGTTAGCATTTAATTTTTAGTAATTATTAAAATTCTGTATACAAGCATTTTTTGAGTATATACTTTCGAGAGCTAAAGATTCCTAATTATTCACACTGATTCTTCCACAGTTTTAACTTTGTGGACGTCAGCAAAAACATAGCTAGAGGGACACAAATTTACACCCATAGAAATATGTACAGGGCAGGCATATAGCTCATACCTGTGATCACAGCTCTTTGGGAGGCCAAGGCAGGTGAATTACTTGAGGTAAGGAGTTCAAGACCAGCCTGGTCAACACGGCATTCATATTAAACATTACAATACTTCCAAAAATATATCCTGAAGAATCAAACTTAAGGATGAACCAGACACAGATTATTACAGCAATGTTCCATTGATTGCAAATATTTTTAATTGTTTTCACGAATCGATTTCTAGTTGCTTATTTAAAACGATTATATGGGTCCATTCGAAATTTGAATAGAGCTAAGACTCAATTTCAAATGTCACAAGACATGGTGACATTTTGAGGCGATGAGCAATTATCTTACTTGTTTCTTAAGTACCTTATTCCATATTGCATTCACACATCACAACAGTGCTTCCTGTCTCGTAAATATGAACAGCCGTAATTTGTGAATTAACAATAACATTTTTTATTGCACTTTACCTTCTGGGGTACGTGTGCAGGTCTTGCAGGATTGTTGCATATAGGTGCGTACATGCCCTGGTGGTTGGCTGCCCCTGTCCCCTGTCCCCTGTCACCTACTTCGGGCATTTCTCCCAATGTGATCCCTCCCCAACCACCCCACCCCCTGCTGTCCGTCCCCAGCCCACCGCCCCCCATTTAATTTATTTTTTAAATATTAAACACGTTATTTTAATTTGTAACCTTCCTGTTGTAACTGAGCCAAGAAAAGTGCAAGATATGTATCTGATATTAACTCTGGACCCTGCTTGCTTTACATCATTTTGTGGTTAGTTTATGATTTTAGTATTGTTCCTCTATTAACTTGGCATTTTATCTACTTTGCCAGATTTTTGTGACTTTGTAACTTTCCGTTCTAAGTTGAAACAATGTAGGTTGCCTGCCAGCAAGACGCGCAGAGTGATTCAGAGCAGGCGGTCTTGGCACTACCTGAGGGTGCTGTTCGCTGGCGTCTAGTGCTTCGTGCGTGTCCTGCTCTTCGGACTGGTCACCGGCACACGAAACGTGGAAGACCACGCACACTGTGGAATGGTCGTGACTGAGCCGGCTGAAGCCAAGCCCTTGGTGGCCTAGTCTGAATACGCTCCTCGAAAGCCCAAACCATGTAAAAGCCTAAGAACACAGGGAGAACATCCCTGAGGACCACCGGCCACGACACATCTCACGCAGGCCCCCTGAGGCCACGGGAGAGCGCAGACACTGACTTCCAGGCCACATGCTCCGTAGGCTGCAGACCGCCACCCTGAAATAAATCATCAACCACGCCTCGGCCGTTTGCCCTTAGCAGCCACACGGCGCCGAGACTCTGCCCTGGACAGGGGCAGCCTGACTCGACCTCAGCTGTGGCCCACAGTTAAGGGAAGTTGCCACCAGCTCCTTTAAGGCCACATGCGTGACACGGTCACACAAGTGTGTCCCTGAGCAGCGAGCCTTCACGTTCTCCAAGCAGCCTGTCCTTCCCTAGCCCGGCGTGAGCCTCGGGTGGCCTGGGTCTACCCTCTGCTGGCCGTCCGCCCCTTGTGGGCTGGCCGCGGGCTTTGCAGTGACACGCGCTTGGTCTCCCATCCCTGGCACACACAAGCTGTGCCGCGTGGGCACAAACTCCCAGGTAGGAATCGGAAATCAGGGAGTTGATCGTTTCACGTGCTGAGTGTGAGCTATGGAAGTGGGAAGAGGGCAGTGCCAAGGGGCTGGCCTTCGGTGGCAGCTCCGAATGGCAGTTCCTCCGCCTTTCCTGCCCCCATTTCCATGAACCCAAGCGTGGTGGGCAGCTGAAGAAGCCCTGATGGAGAACAGAAGCCCAGCGCGCAGAAGCCAAGGTCGGTAGGGGCGGAAACGTGCGGGGAACAAGCGCTTTTCCCACGGGCCCTGGCAGAGTCGCCGCTTCCTTCTTCAAAGACGCCTGCTCGTCCTGTCTTTGAATCTTCTGGCTTCTCACCGTGTGGTCCCGAGGGCTGGAGCGGGGACATCTGCGGGTGATCCCGAGGGGAGGGGCGGGGGCATCCGCAGGTGGTCCCCAGGGGTGTAGTGGGGACATCTGGGGATGGTCCCGAGGGGAGGGGCGGGGGCATCTGGGGGTGGTCCCGAGGGGAGGGG
>PVKV010043203.1:0-10223 GCA_004027835.1 Alouatta palliata | reverse complement strand
TAAAATAGTGTAAGTAGTTAAAAAATCAAGTACACAAATAACATACAATTAGTGGCCTATGTTTGTAGTTGCCAACTGAGTTGCACCTAGAAGATGGTCTCTGAAAACTCAGTGAGTGCCATGTACCCTGCTTCAAATCCACAGGGAGGGCAGGGCTCCTCACCCAGGAGACCTGTCTTCTGTGCACTAAAACTCAAAGGGTCTGTTTCAAGAGGAGATGGGGGCCCCAGGGCCATGGGAATGTAGATCCCCACTGCAGCCTTCCTTGCCTGGGACAGCTTGTGGCACTTCTTGATGTCATGCCTGCAGTCCCTCCTGTGCCTCTAAGTGTCACAATGTATGCTACATGACCAAAAGCCACAGACATTTCTGCTGACTTACAGGACGCTTTAATGCCATGGATTCACTCTACGAATATTTGTTGAGCACCTGCTTGAGAAGTAAACAAGACAGGCATGATCTGGGCTGTCAGAGCCACTGTGCTGCAGCAGGAGGAAAAAGTCAGCCAGCAGCACTCTGTGAAAATGAAAGGAGGATGAGTCAGTGAGCCTCAAGGCTGAGGTGAGACGGTGCTCAGTGAAGACCTCTCCAGTATGATGACGTTTCAACTGTGATGCTAATAGAAACGAGAAGCACAGAAAGCCCTCAAGTAAGAACGTTCCACAAACACCAGCCCTCAGCACAACAGTGCCAGGAGGCTGTGATCTGAGAGGAAGAAAGGCACACAACTGACCACAGTGGCTGGCACAGAGCAAGCGATCCACAGAGGGCATGTGGGAAAAGCTGAGGAATGACAGTGGGCAGGTCACCCACACCCCTGCAGACCTGATCAGGAGCACACAACTGACCACAGTGGCTGGCACAGACCAAGCAATCCACAGAAGGCATGTGGGAAAAGCAGAGGAATGGCAGAGGGCAGCTCACCCACACCCCTGCAGACCTGATTGGGGGCTGTGAGGTTTACTCCAAGTATGGTGGAAGCCACTACAGATGACAGTCCAGAGAATGACAGGCTCCACCTCCTACTTTCAATGAGACTGACCTGGCTGCTCTGTGGCATGGCTCTAACTCAGCCCTGGAGGACAGTGAAGGAGGATAGGGTAGAATCTGGGCTTTGTGTTCAGGGCAGAGTTAGCAGCCCTTGCTAGGCTGGATACAGGAAGGGAAAAAATCATACCTCAGCGTAATTCTTGGGCATCTGGCTTGGGCATCTGGTAGACCTTGAGAGGAACTCATGGAGAAAGGAATGGGGACTTTGCCTGGGACACACGAAGCCCAAAGAGGGGTCAAGCAAATAGGCAAATATAGAGGTCTGGTATGAGGAGCATCTTCAGGGCCAGGAATGAGAGTCTCAAAGACACAGACAATATAATATTTTTAAGAGGAGGGCAGGGTGGGATTATCTATAAGGAAGACAGAGCAAGAAAAGAGAAAGAGGCCAGGCACAGTGGCTCATGCCTGTAATTTCAGCACTTTGGGAGGCCAAGGCAGGCAGATCAGGAGGTCAGAAGTTCGAGATCAGCCTAGCCAATACGGCAAAACCCCATCTCTACTAAAAAAATACAAAAATTAGCTGGGTATAGTGGCAGACATCTGTAATCCCAGCTACTCATGAGGCTGAGGCAGGAGAATTACCTGAACCAGGGAGGCGAGATCATGCCATTGCACTCCAGCCTGTGTGACAAGAGGAACACTCTGTCTCCAAACAAAAAGAAAAGAAAAAGGAAAGAGGGCTCAGGATGAAGCTGCTGGCTGGCACTCTCCAGTGTAGACAGGATGAAGGCAGGGGTCTCAAGAGACTGAAAATGAGATACAGAGGATCCAAGGAAGAGTCCACAAGATTTCAACATTCTTATAAAAATAGCTTTAGAAGAGTACTGGGGGGCAGAGGATAATAATCTAGAATTCTGCTGAGAAGCAGAATAAAATTGGGGCAGAGAATGACTTTGGGTGGCAAAAGTTGTATGAAAAATTAAAACTAAGTATTTTGAATTGTTGATGAAATGTTTAAGGAGCGAGATAGAAAAGACAGGTTGGCAGAGGCTGTACCTTCAAATGCCCAGCAGTGGGTACTGCCAAAGCTCTCTCCCAGGCACAGGTAAAGCCCAAAGAAGAGGCTTCCCAATGGTGTCAATCCTCCTGCAGAAAATCTTTTGACTATACAGAAAAATTTACTCAGTAAAAATCATATGGGGTTCCATTACCAGATTCTCTCCTCTTACACAGTATTAAAATTTTCAAAATCCATGCATATGAACAACTATAGGATGGCCAGGCACGGTGGCTCATGTCTGTAATCCCAGCAATTTGGGAGGCTAAGGCAGCTGAACTACCTGATGTCAGGAGTTTGAGATCAGTCTGATCAACATGGCAAAGCACTGTCTCTACTGAAAATATAAAATTAGCCAGGCATGCTGGCATGCACCTGTAATCCCAACTACTTGGGAGACTGAGGTAGAAAAATCACTTCAAACTGGGAGGCAGAGATTGCAGTGAACTGAGATCCTGCTGTTGCACTCCAGCCTGGGTGACAGAACGAGACTCCATCTTAAAAAAAAAAAAAAAAAGTCCAGGCATAGTGGCTTATGCCCTTAATCCCAACATGTTGGAGGGCCAAGGAGGGTGAATCAACTCAGGTGAGGAGTTTGAGGCCAGCCTGGTCAAAATGATGAAACCCCATCTCTACTAAAAATACAAAAATTAGCCAGGCATGGTGGCAGATGCCTACAATCCCAACTACTTGAAAGGCTGAGGCAAGAGAATTGCTTGAACCTGGGAGGCAAAGGTTGCTGTGACGAAGACCATGCCACTCTGCACTCCAGCCTGAGCAACAAGAGTGAAACTCCATCACACTCACACATACACACACACACACACACACACACACACACACACACACACACCAGTAAGAGAAAACTGGAGCTGAGTCCTACTCATTGTATTTACTTTCCTAAAATAAAACATCATAAAAAACATTACCACCAGGCGTGGTGGCTCACATCTGTAATGCCAGAACCTTGGGAGGCCAAAACGTGTGAATCACAAAATCAGGAGTTCAAGACAAGCCTGGCCAACATGGTGAAATCCATCTCTACTAAAAAAAAAAAAATACAAAAATTAGCTATACATGGTGACATGTGCCTATAATCCCAGCTACGCAGGAGAGTAAGGCAAGAAAATTACTTGAACCTGGGAGGTGGAGGTTGCAGTGAGCCATGCACTCCAGCCTTGGTGACAGAGTAAGACTCCATATCAAAAAAAACAAAACCAAACCAAACAAAAAACATTCTCAGTAATATACTTTAGTGAAAGGAAAAAAAAAAGACTTACCACGTTTTTTTGCAGAAAAGCTGATCCACTGTTTTTCTCAATTTGGTGATGCTGGTACACCATTCTTCCTTTACTGTTAAAATAAAAAAATACAAGTTTTCTCAATGTAATGGGTTTAATAACTTGGGTTATTAAATATTATTATTATAAAATGGGTAGTATTTTTTCCTGTGATTAAAATTATTTCTAAGATTCCAGAATGTATTTATTACTGAAACAATGCTAAAACTGCACAAAAAAAGGAAGAACCAGACATTCATAAAAGCTGGAAAAAAGCAGAACTCAGTGTACTCAAGAACAGCTAGCAGGCCAGGCATAGTGGCTCATGCCTGTAATCCCAGCACTTTGGGAGGCTGAAGCGGGCGGATCACCTGAGGTCAAGAGTTCAAGACCAGCCTGGCCAACATGGAGAAACCCCATCTCCACTACAAATACAAAAATTAGGTGGCCATGGTGGCAGGTGCCTATAAACCCAGCTACTTGAAATGTGAAGTAGAAAGATTTGCTTGAACCCAGAAGGTGGAAGGATGAGGAGCTGAGATCATGCCACTGCACTCCAGTATGGGCAACAGAGCAAAACTCCATCTCAATGAATGAATGAATGAATGAATGAATGAATAAATAAATAAATAAATAAATAAGAACAGCTAGCAGGTGACATTTGCTATGGGGAGACTAGGGATATGATCTTGCTGGCAATCCTTCCATTTTAGTAAATCTAAAGAGTGTGATTCCATTCTGTTTTGTCCCCACTCCATGTCAGGACCAAAACTAATCAGAAAATCAACTCTATGTGTATTTCTTTGAAAACACATCTAACAATTAAGACATGATAGGCATAGCTCCATATTCTAAAAGGAAACTTTCTTATGTCCTGGGTATCATGGGCATTTGATGAATATTTGTTCAGTTGACTGGTGTAGACTTCAACAATAAACTGTTCACTACACTATGCCAGATAAATCTTGCATCTCAGAAGTAGGACAGAGATTGTTATTTTACTGCTGCCTACCCATTAATTCAATAGGTACACGTATTTATAATGGGTTAACACAAAGAAAATGAGTTGAGTGTTTTAGAGAGTATTCGAATATTGACAACACGAATTCTCTTATCCTGGCCAACAATTAATAGTTAGAGACGTACCATTTGATGTGGAAGGTACCATTAAAGAAATCAGTGTTAATAACTAAATAATTATTACACATAATCTTCTCATCTGACTTAAGACTGAAGACCTACCTCCTGAAGCTGGTTTATCAAGTAGTAAATCTTCACATATTGAATTTGTAAGTTCATGTCTGAAAGGTGAAAATAAATATTTAATATTCACTAGGCAACATTTAGCAAACTAATATCCACTAGTACATATTTAATATTAAAACACCGAGGGTGGTTTTGAAAGGAAAAGACAGCCTTGGGGCCAGGAGCGGTGGCTCATGCCTGTAATCCCAGCACTTTGGGAGGCCGAGGTGGGAGGATCAAGAGGTCAAGAGATCGAGACCATCCAGGTCAATATGGTGAAACCCTGTCTCTACTAAAAATAGAAAAAAAAAATTAGCTGGGCATGGTGGCACGTGCCTGTAGTCCAAGCTACTTGGGAGGCTTAGGCAGGAGAATTGCTTGAACCCAGGAGGTGGAGGTTGTGGTGAGCCGAGATCGTGCCATTGCACTCCAGCCTGGGTAACAAGAGCGAAACTCCGTCCCAAAAAAAAAAAAGAAAAGAAAAGAAAAGACAGGCTGGGCACGGTAATTCTTGCCTGTAATCCCAACACTTTGGAAGGCTGAGACAGAGAGATCACAAGGTCAACAGTTTGTGACCAACCTGGCCAACATGGTAAAAACCCATCTCTACTAAAAATACAAAACTGAGCTGGGCATGGTGGCAGGTACTTGGAATCACAGCTACTCAGGACGCTGAGCTAGTGAACTGCTTGAACCCAAGAAGGGGAGGTTGCAGTGAGCTGAGATCACGCCACTGCACTACAGCCTGGGTGACAGAGCAAGACTGTCTCAGAAAAAAATTAAGAAAAGAAGAGACAATCTGAATGCTTGAGCACAACTAAATCCTCAGTTCAAGTGTCTACAGTGTAACAAAAAAAATAATAATAATTGCAAATTGTCTCATAAGGTGCTTCATGGAGCATGTGTCCTCATAAGCAAAGTGGCAACTTGGCAACACACAGCTCTTTGAAGCATGCTACAAAAACCTGAAATGGGATCCTTTAATATTGCATTGCTTTCAACGCTATCTTCCTCTACATATCTGCAAAAACAATCATATATTCCCACATATGCTTTAACAATCTTAGGCCTAAAAGCAAGATATGGATACTATTTCCTTGAGCAAAAGTAGCAGAAAACTGTTAAAGGAAATGTCAGTTGCATGCCAGTCAGGTGCAGGCAGTGTTCATGTTTCAAAAGCTAACACTGGCATGACTGACTCAAAGTTGGACCCAGATAAATTAAAAAGGGGAAGATAAAAATAAATAAAATAGGCCAGGCACAGTGGCTCACACTTGTAATCCCAGCACTTTGGAAGGCCAAGAAAGGTGTATCACAAGGTCAGGATTTCGAGGCCAGCCTGGCCCATATGGAGACGGAGGCAGGAGAATTGCTTGAACCCAGGGGGCAGAGGTTGAAGTGAACCAAGATCATGCCACTGCACTCCACCAGAGGTGACAAGAGGGAAAATTCTGTCTCAAAAAGAAAAAAAAAAAAAACATTCCTTTGGGAATTTCTACACAGAGATCTTCAACATGAGACTGGAAAAAAGGAGTATATCATCGTCACAGGACCTTTGGCTTTTACAGTTTGAGCTACAAGGATAAAAAAAGGGATATCATTTAAAAAATTTTGTAGAAAAGAATAATTATTGAATCTGTATTGCTCTTTAACGTTTTATTTTTCAGATGGAGTCTTGCTCTGTGGCCAGTCTGGAGTGCAGTGACACAATCTCAGCTCACTGCAACCTCTGTGTCCCTGGTTCAAGTGATTCTCCTGTCTAAGCCTCCTGAGTAGCTGGGACTACATGCACCTGCCACCATGCCCAGCTAATTTTTATACTTTTAGTAGAAATGGAATTTCACCATGTTTGCCAGGATGGTCTCGATCTCCTGACCACATGATCTGCCCACCTTGGCCTCCCAAAGTGCTGGGATTACAGGCATGAGCCACTGAGCCAGGCATTATAACTTTTATAATTTGATCTTTACTTCTGTTATTGTAATTCCATCCAAAGACAAACAGTATGAGGAAAATAAAAAGAACACCAAAAATGCTAATATTTTGTTTATTAAAGTCTGCAGTGAAATATCCCATTACAGCCAGGCAAAGTGACTTACCCCTGTAATCCCAGCACCTAGGGGACCAAGGTGCATGAATTATCTGAGGCCAGGAACTGGAAACCAGGTTGACCAACATGGCAAAACTGCATCTCTATGAAAAATACAAAACTTAGCCAGTTGTGGTGGCAGGTGCTTGTACTCTTAGCTACTTGGGAGGCTGAGACAGGAGAATCACCTAAAGCAGAGAGGCAGAGGTTGCAGTGAACTGAGATCACTCCATTGCACTCGAGCATGGGTGACAAGAGTGAAACTCCAGCTCAAAAAAGGAGGGGTGTGTGGAGAGGGAGAGAGAGAGAGGGAGGGTGAGGGGGAGGGAGAAAGAAAAGAAAGAAAAGAAAAGATCCCATTACTTTAAGGCAATGTAGATACAGTCAGACTTTTTACAGAAATCTGAACCACATTATAAAGCCAGAAAAACATACCAGCTAATAATATTTAATAAAAACAGTACCAAATGGAAGAGGTAGTATTTTCAAAACATAATCATTAGTGTAACCTTATTGGACTTATAAAAATAATTTTTAAATAACAGAAACAGAAGATACCCTGAACTGCAACTTTTAATCTAGCATTTATTTACTCTAGATTAAAATAATACAACAGATATAAAAAGTCAAGTGCTGGGCTGGGCACGGTGGCTCACGCCTGTAATCCCAGCATTTTGGGAGGCTGAGGCAGGTGAATCACCTGAGGTCGACAGTTTAAGACCAGCCTGACCAACATGAAAATCTCTATCTCTAATAAAAATAAAAAATTAACTGTGGCACATGCCTGTGGCCCCAGCTACTCAGGAGGCTGAGGCAGGAGAATTGCTTGAACCCAGGAGGTGGAGGTTGCGGTGAGCCGAGATCGCGCCATTGCACTCCAGCCTGGGTAACAAGAGCGAAACTCCGTCTCACAAAAAAACAAAAAGAAAGAAAAGAAAAGACAGGCTGGGCACGGTAACTCTTGCCTGTAATCCCAACACTTTGGAAGGCTGAGACAGAGAGATCACAAGGTCAAGAGTTTGAGACCAACCTGGCCAACATGGTAAAACCCCATCTCTACTAAAAATACAAAACTGAGCTGGGCATGGTGGCAGGTACCTGGAATCACAGCTACTCAGGACGCTGAGCTAGTGAACTGCTTGAACCCAAGAAGGGGAGGTTGCAGTGAGCTGAGATCATGCCACTGCACTACAGCCTGGGTGACAGAGCAAGACTGTCTCAGAAAAAAATTAAGAAAAGAAGAGACAACCTGAATGCTTGAGCACAACTAAATCCTCAGTTCAAGTGTCTACAGAGTAACAAAAATATAATAATAGTTGCAAATTGTCTCATAAGGTGCTTCATGGAGCATGTGTCCTCATAAGCAAAGTGGCAACTTGGCAACACACAGCTCTTTGAAGCATGCTACAAAAACCTGAAATGGGATCCTTTAATATTGCATTGCATTCAAGGCTATCTTCCTCTACATATCTGCAAAAACAATCATATATTCCCACATATGCTTTAAAAATCTTAGGCCTAAAAGCAAGACATGGATACTATTTCCTTGAGCAAAAGTAGCAGAAAACTGTTAAAGGAAATGTCAGTTGCATGCCAGTCAGGTACGGGCAGTGTTCATGTTTCAAAAGCTAACACTGGCATGACTGACTCAAAGTTGGACCCAGATAAATTAAAAAGGGGAAGATAAAAATAAATAAAATAGGCCAGGCACAGTGGCTCACACCTGTAATCCCAGCACTTTGGAAGGCCAAGAAAGGCATATCACAAGGTCAGGATTTCGAGGCCAGCCTGGCCCATATGGAGACGGAGGCAGGAGAATTGCTTGAACCCAGGAGGCAGAGGTTGAAGTGAACCAAGATCATGCCACTGCACTCCATCTGAGGTGACAAGAGGGAAAAGTCTGTCTCAAAAAGGAAAAAAAAAAAACATTCCTTTGGGAAGTTCTACACAGAGATCTTCAATATGAGACTGGAAAAAAGGAGTATATCATCGTCACAGGACCTTTGGCTTTTACAGTTTGAGCTACAAGGATGAAAAAAGGGATATCAATTAAAAAAATTTGTAGAAAGAATAATTATTGAATCTGTATTGCTCTTTAACGTTTTATTTTTCAGATGGAGTCTTGCTCTGTGGCCAGTCTGGAGTGCAGTGACACAATCTCAGCTCACTGCAACATCTGCGTCCCTGGTTCAAGTGATTCTCCTGTCTAAGCCTCCTGAGTAGCTGGGACTACATGCACCTGCCACCATGCCCAGCTAATTTTTATATGTTTAGTAGAAATGGAATTTCACCATGTTTGCCAGGATGGTCTCGATCTCCTGACCACATGATCTGCCCACCTTGGCCTCCCAAAGTGCTGGGATTACAGGCATGAGCCACTGAGCCAGGCATTATAACTTTTATAATTTGATCTTTACTTCTGTTATTGTAATTCAGTCCAAAGTAAAACAGTATGAGGAATATAAAAAGAACACCAAAAATGCTAATATTTTGTTTATTAAAGTCTGCAGTGAAATATCCCATTACAGCCAGGCAAAGTGACTTACCCCTGTAATCCCAGCACCTAGGAGACCAAGGTGCATGAACTATCTGAGGCCAGGAACTGGAAACCAGGTTGACCAACATGGCAAAACTGCATCTCTGTGAAAAATACAAAACTTAGCCAGTTGTGGTGGCAGGTGCTTGTAATCTTAGCTACATGGGAAGCTGAGATAGGAGAATCACCTAAAGCAGACAGGCAGAGGTTGCAGTGAGCTGAGATCACCCCATTGCACTCGAGCATGGGTGACAAGAGTGAAACTCCAGCTCAAAAAAGGAGGGGGGGTGCGGAGAGGGAGAGAGAGAGAGGGAGGGTGAGGGGGAGGGAGAAAGAAAAGAAAGAAAAGAAAAGATCCCATTACTTTAAGGCAATGTAGATACAGTCAGACTTTTTACAGAAATCTGAAACACATTATAAAGCCAGAAAAACAGGCTGGTCTCGAACTCCTGACCTCAGGTGATCTGCCCACCTCAGACTCCCAAAGTGCTGGGATTACAGACATGAGTCACCATGCCCAGCTACATCTGTGTTGTTTTAAGCCACTAGGCGTGTGGTAATTTGTTGTAGCAGCAACAGCAAATGAGTATTGTAGTGAAGCCTTAAAATGCACCTGAAGGGGCTGGGTGTAGTGGTTCATGCCTGTAATCCCAGCATTTTGGAAGGTCAAAGTGGGCAGAGCACTTGAGGTCAGAAATTCAAGATCAGCCTGGCCAACATGGTGAAACCCTGTCTCTGCAAAAAAATTAGCTGGGCATGGTGGCACATGCCTGTAATCTCAGCTACTTAGGAAGTTAAGACATGGGAATTGTTTGAACCTGGACAGAGGGAGGCAGAACTTGCAGTGCGCCAAGATTGTGCCACTACACTCCAGCCTGGGTGAGAGAGCGAAACTCCATCCCAAAACAAACAAACAAATAAACAACCCCACCTGAAGAAAGTTTCCAGTTCTGTCAGCAGTCCCCAACCCCCAGAAGTAGACATTTCTTCTTCGTGGTTTTTTCTTTTTTTTTTTTTTTTTGG